>JAWJED010000046.1:5747443-5762458 GCA_033675135.1 Frankliniella intonsa | reverse complement strand
GAAGCCTATTACACTCACTGGAGTGCTAAAGTTCAATGTTTGTCTGTCTGTGTGTCTGTGTGTGTGTGTCTGTCTGTGCGCACGATAACTCGAGAACGAGTTGAGATATCGAGCTGAAATTTTTACTGTAGCTTCCTTGCCCCAAAAGCTCGGTCGAGTTCGAAAATGAGCATTCTAGCTGAAATATTGACACCGTTAAAAATTAATTTACATTTTCGAAAAAATAATTTCTAAAAAAAATATTTTTTTTTAAGTGTCCTAAGGGGTAACTCGGCGAGTTGCGACCCTCTGGGCGAAAATTTTGTCCGTTTGGCCGTATCTCTTACCGTTTAGCCGCTGCTGCGTGACTAAAGGAAGAAAAGTCCAAAAAATGCATGTTGGGTGTCGTTTCCGAGGTATTTCGACGAGTTGCGACCCTTTGGGCTGAAATTTCGTCCGTTTGGCCGTATCTCGCACCGTTAAGGCGCTGCAGCGTCAAATTTGGACAAAAAGTCCTTAATATACGCGTAGAGTTGTGTATTTCTCAGATTTTCGAGTATCACAGACTAGCATATTGCCGGAACCGTCTGCTCGAGTGAAATTTAATTGCGCCCAATGTTTCGGTACTCAAAGCGTATTTTTATGGCATCCTAATCCATACTGACAGCGCCGCGATGAGGCGCGTCGCAGCGTAACAGTGTTTCGCGAGATATCGCGAAGCCTGTTACGCGAGACGTGGTCTGGCGTACATCTACCTAGTGTATCTGACCGAAAGTAAGTCTATGAAACTTTACTTGCATCCTATAACTCTTATTTTTGGCTGAGCGAAGCGAAGCCTATTACGCCACTGGAGTGCTAAAAGAGTTCAATGTTTGTGTGTCTGTCTGTCTGTCTGTCTGTCTGTCTGTCTGTGCACGATAACTCGAGAACAAGTTAAGATATCGAGTTAAAATTTTACTGTAGCTTCTTTGCCTAAAAGCTCGGTCGAGTTCGAAAATGGGCATTCTAGCTCAAAAATTGACACCGTTAAAAATTAATTTACATTTTCGAAAAGCTAATTTTAAAACCCAAACAAATATTTTTTTACACTGTCCTAAGGGGTAATCTCGATAGACAGGACCTGCAGGGTCGTCCGTTTGGCCGTATCATAACTACCGTTTAGCTGCTACTGCGTGACTAACGGAAGAGAAGTCATAAAAATGCATGTTGGGTGTCGTTTTCGGAGGTATTTCGACGAGTTGCGACTCCTGTGGACGGAAATTTCGTCCGTTTGACCGTATCTCGCACTGGCAAGTTAAGCCGCTGCAGCGTCAAATTTCGACAAAAAGTCCGTAATATACGCTCAGAGTTGTGTATTTCTCGGGATTTTCGCTTATCACAGACTACAGTGTTTTTCTTCTAGATTTTCGCTTATCACGCACTAGCATATCGCCGGAACCGTCTGCACTGAATGAAATTTTTTTGCGCCTACTATTTCGTTATTTAAAGCGTTTTTTTATGGCAATCCCTAATCTACACTGACAGCGCCGTAGGTTTCAGGTAGAATGTACGCAGTGCGCGTCGCAAGCGGACAGTGTTTCGCGAGATATCGCAGAAAGCCTGTTACGTGAGACGTGGTCTGGCGTACATCTACCTAGTAGCTATACATCAGGGTGCGTTTGACGCATTTTGGCATGTCCATTGCTGCATCAACGGCGCCTTGCCTTCGCGTAGTCGCAATTCTCTTACTTAATGCGCCATAAATGTAAATACCTTTCAGTGCAATTTTAATGCGCATTGCCAAAAATTCGCATTTAAGTGTATTAGCGCCTTACTGGGCACCTATATCGCCGGCTGTCAGGAACTCACATTTAGATATGCTCGTTTTCTTCGAGAAAGTGTTACTTTTGAAGAGTGGTCTTCCCAGCTCTTGGCCAGGTCATGCCAGTACCTAATGTTATTACGAAACTGCTCAAACGACCTGGAATTTTACTAACAGCAACCCTATCCTCATACACAATGCGCGGAAAACATAGAAATAAAATTTATTTCAAGATGTAAGAGCTTTTCTAAAAAATCAAAAATCGAATCAAAAATTAATTTTTTAAGCCAAAAATCGATTTTTTTACTTTCGATTTTGAAATCGACGAATCGAAAATCGATTCAGTCCGTCGATTCACCAACCCTAGTTTCCATGAGCCATGGGACATCATGGAATGTAATGGAACGCACCATCCTCTACGGAAAGACAGTTTCCATGTATTTTTTGCCGTTATTCCATGGGTGTTGTGTCCCATGGAAAATTAAATTCTATTGGGGGCTTGTCGACGGGATAATTAAATTCCATTGGGGGTTGTCCATGGTTGTCCATCCGATAGTGTTCCGTACTCTACTAATTTCAGCGCTATAATATTTGTCAAGACTTTTCCTCTAAATGGAGTTTGAAATATTGAAACGTTTAGTGTAAACTTCACTCCGGAGAGGTTGGCAACGAAAGGAGTAGGGGTGGTAGCGCCACCTAGTGGCAGTCAATGCGGAACCATACGTCACGACGGCCCAGCCAAGCCCGGTGTCCACCTTCGATTGTTTACAACATCAAAAATTAGAAATTTGAGAATCAGTCTCGACGAAATATGCTGTCTCATATCAGCTTTTGGGGAGTGGTGGTAGTCGTCTCACGAAGTTTCCAAGTGTCGTTATTTTGTAGAAGTGTGTTGTGCACGAGTGATTTGTCGTGTGTTCACGTCACAGAGAGGGTGGGGTGGGGAGGGAAGTGCCTTCAAGTTCTTATCACAAACTACCTCTGATTACACTGGGTTTGCTAATGAACGTCACGGATTGCCCTGAAATGACAGCCAGGAGTCGCTTCCAACCTACTTCCGAACTTATTATTTGGGTGAGGTGATATAATCCTAACAACATAAACAATGTTGTTTACACATGAAATACACACAGTTCTGTCCTGGGGAGACAAGCAGACTTTGGTCTGAGTATATTAAAATCACATAAAACCTTGATCTGACAAGTGAGAGTTACTAGCTGTGACATTATTTTACTTATATTTAATTAAATTTTCTTTTTAAACCATTGCTCTCGATACCCAAGTGTTGAGATTTCTTATTGAGCCGCCACAAATTACTAGCCAAACAGGACTTACAATACGGTTCCAAGAGAGACATTTATTGTTATTAAAAAAAGGTTATTAATTTATAAAATTTAAATAGAAACATTTGAGTCTCATTTTACCAAAGAAGACACATCAAAGTGTGATGAAAGTATTAAATCTTATAACCTTTAAACTCAAATAAGAAAAGAAAATAGTATGGGTATTTCTCAGATAAATTTGGTGGGATTTTGTTCCGAATGCTTTGCTGTCCTCCCAGTGCGATACGATTTCTGATCAAGGTATCTTCACGTATTAGAACCAAACGTACTGCTTGATCCTGTTGTGGCTATGAATTTGAATGAGAAAAAAAGCTGGTTCGATAAAAGTAATGATACGGAGCACTGCTTTTAAAAAAATGATTAGTTTAGAGAGATTTGTCCTCTACAAACTAAAAAAAAAGGCGATACTATTGATTGGATATAGGTGGGAAACAGGTACTTGTAATATATCACTATGCTGAGAGTGTTTTACACTAATCAGTCTTTCTAAAATATTGAAATATTATCAGAGATTAAGTCATAGAATCACAAAAATGCTACAGAGGTTTTGGAGTGTTTCCCCAATCTTATTTCAAATAGCTATAAATCATTTTAAAATAGATTCGCTCCTTCATCATATAAAGGCTGTGAGTCAGTGTGAATGTCTCAATTGGATTTGTGCTAGTGGCTCTGTAACAACATCCATTACTATGTCAATTTGGAATCAAGTTTTAGTGACTCCAATGCTTGGATTACCAGTGATACTAGATAAAGCTGGTTAGGCCATTGTGTGTCCGGGACTTTTCTACATCAGGGATATCTGAGAGGGATGCTCCCCTCCCTCGGTTGAGAGTACGAACGGTGATTGTTGGCCTGTTCCTCCTCACCACCGGATACTATTATATACACCATAGAGTGGTGCACTCCAGCTCTTCGTACGTTATCTGCACCAGCACGTACGTTTCTAGTGCAAATAAATAATCTAGAAGTCCTACTACGTACACCAAATGGTGTATCCAAAAGTCTTTAAATTATTATTTGCACCAGGAAAGCAACTCATGTGCTGGCATTTAAAAACACAAGACTGTAGAGCGCACCATTTGGTGCACTAACATGTACATTACTTATGTGCACCTGAGGGCTGGGAAACGGTGCACATAAGTTATGAATACCTAAAGTACACCAAATGGTGCACATTAATCGTCCAATTATTATGTACACCAATTCCTAGAACCCGAAGATTTTTGACAATGTTAGTGGTTTTATGCGGTTTTATGCGTTGGACTACATACCCCATGGGAACAACCATATTGATGCGACATGGATGCACCGTCGACGGTGATGTCTTTTGCACGTGGATGGTCGCGTCGATGATCGAGGGCCAAACGGTTCGCGATTCCCCGTCGATTGATCGTCGATGGGGCGCCCCTGTCACAGCGCCTATACTCCGCTGTATCGACGTACAGCTGGTCTCGTTCGAGCTCACATCCCCGTGGATCTGCTTTCTACTAACCCCTATAGTATTCATCAAATATTTTTATAATTTTTGGAAAAAAAAGAAAAATGTTTTTTGTTTCTTTGTTTTTTATTTAACGTTTAGTATTTACTGCTCTAGGTTTTATCGATGTTGCCTACTTTTTTTGCACCTTTTACCTTTACTGGGGAGTTGAACCTCGGACCTTCCACTTACCAGTGCTGACGCCGCTACCCACGGAGCCACGGGAACATCTGCTTAAGATGGCCGTATCATAAGCTATCTTATACGGCGTGGATGCTCCGTGGAGTCCATCCAATGAACCATCCACGTAGATGCTACGAGGATGGTCCAGTCGGAGCACATCTCTTAAAGTAAACCTGACTAAGTCGAAGTAACGCGTCTATTGTATGCGTAAAGCACGAGAAAATATACGTGGAGAACGCGTTTTATTTTTGGAGATAAGCGCCTCTGATAACAACAAAATAACTCAGCCATTCTGTATAAGAATAGAAAAATGATCCTTGATCATATCAAATCATGCCAAATCACGTAAATCATGATGTGGACATTGCTTCCTCAGAATGAGTTTAGAAAGTCACAATATCATAGTGACAACTCTTTGGCTTAAGTGAAATTCCAGCTGAGTGAAAGTACTATAAATGTACCCTGTCACAAAGGGTAAGTACAGTAAAGTTTATAGTGGGACATCTCAAGGGACATTTTGGTTTCCTCTTGTCAAATCTTTAAATGTCCTGATGAGATGAGAAATTCTCAACCCATGAGGAATGCCACTGGTTTCAACTGTAGTTACCATTTGAGACAGTGTATTTAAAAATAAATAAATAACATACCCTCATATCCTTTGCCATCAATGTGCTGACAGACATGCAGCAACACAGCACTTACGTGGCAGCACCTACCCAGCGACTTCATGATGCAGTCACATACCGCATCGCAGATGGTGCCAGATGATGCTGAAATAGTTATGTGAACTATGTGCTTCTTGGATTCATACGAGGCTTGAATCTGAGCTTTCAGAAAGTAATGCCCTTTAAAAATATTGTCTTCCAGTTTTAAAAGAGATTGACTTTGAAGGTACTGTTCTGCTCTTTTGAAAGGGTTTGTAATCCCTATTAACTGCCTCTTATTAATGAGATTATCAGGAAAGTCCTCATCGCTGTTCCATGTTGGGGCCCGCTCCACAAGGTAGTGAACTACCTGTCCCTTGTTAAAGTATTGTGGTATGTCAGATGATGGAAATTTTCCCCAGTTGGTGATTGGCGGAATTGGCCACCTTTTATCACTTGAAATATCCTGCAATTAATTTTAAATGAAAATGGGAAATATTGTAGTAGAACATTATTTTCTAATGAGTACTTTTGCACTTACCTTATGTAATCGCTGCCTTAACTCCCTCAGCTTGGCAGCATGCCAAATGCCATCGTCTACACCAGGGTCGATTAAGTGAGCTTTTCCCAAATTTGCATGTTGTTTAATTCTAAAAAAATAAAAAAAAACTATATTTTATAGAGGAAAAAATATTTAGTTTTATGGAATTGCAATGATTTCTACACTGTATGCAACACAATAGATTGCTATTTTACCTGGCACAAAGGTCAGCTTTTCTGCCCTCCGTTAGTAGCCTTCTACACACCAGCCATCGCTTGAGCTTCTCCACCGTGTACAATTCCAACTGGTCAAGGTTCAAAGCAGCACCAGGCACATCACCTTCACTGAGGCAAACATCTAATTCCTCTAATGGCAGCTCCTCACAGCAGTGCTTCTTTGCTTGTGACGGCAAGTCATCATACTGATTGAAGCACTCCTGCAGAGTTGGAAAGTAACTGTCTTTCTTTTTTAAACGTACTACTGACTGTTAAGAAAGTAGAATGGGGAGGAAAATCTTTAGTTACAAGGCAGGAAAAATAAGTTGTAATAAATTTCATCAAAAGTAATATCCTGACCTTCATTGAAGGTTTCACGGCTGGAATGCTCCTGTTTGCTGTTTCTTTGAAGGCTACTGACTGCAACAGAAGAAAATTGGAGACAAATCTGATGATAAAAGAAGTTAGGAAAAGAATGTATTACTTTAATTCTGAAACAGTACAGACCTTCACTGGACTTGCAGCCTCTAACTTCACAGTCGGTGCCTTTAAGATGGAAACCATTTGCTTTTCCTGCCAAGGGAAGAAAATTCATTCTCAGAAGTAAGCCATAACTTTATAACAGAACACAAGGAAGAAAAATATGCACTGACTTTTGGTCTACTGGTTACATTACTGATGTACTTCTGAGCTTCATCATCATCACTGCCACCCGGCTGCCATTCATAATCATCATCAGCTTCACCTCCACTTTCTACATCTGACCATGATGAATCGTCGTCAGTGTGTTTTGCGTCAGGGTTCTCACAGAACAAATCTGGAGTTGGAGTTTTTTGGTAAATTGTTGAGATGTCACTCATCAGCACTAGGTCTGGGTCTGGGGCAGGGGCTGGAGCTGGGGCATGCTCATAAATCAAAGAATACACATCTCCTGTGACAAGGGATGGTGATTCAATGGGAGTAACCTTATTGTCATCAAAATAGTACCACCTAGAGAAAAAGATGTTAATGAAGTGGTGCACAGAATCATTTTAAGATTGTATACATTTCTGGAAAAATATGGCAATACGTACTGATTACCCCTAAGGCAAGCTGCAACATAGTGGCCAGAATACAAAACAGGACCAATATGAAATATAGCCGCCTTCAGGGCATACTGTCGCTCCACCCTGTTGTCTTGTTTTATCTTTAAGACCATTGGGAAAGAAATTTTGGTTGCTAATTTGGAGGCATTATTGTTGGTATATTTAAACCTGAGGAGGAATTTTTGGTTGTAAGTGAGATGTAGGAATACAGTTATATAAATATTACACTAACAGACAAGTACATACCTTTTCAACTGAATTATTAGTACAGGGGGCAGCCTGTGGAAACAGAGTCTCTCTGTAACTTCACCAGCAGCTCCACAGAAAGAACACTTCCTCTCAGTGTTATCTTCATCAGCACTGATATACATATTCATGCAATGCTAGATAATTAAAATAAAAATACCATTACTCTACCATTTTTAAAGTTGTAGGTGTCTTATGCAAAGAAATCCAGACCTATTATTTACTTACATCCAGAGTTGTTGAATGTGCAGACGGTTCCGGCGATATGCTAGTCTGTGATAAGCAAAAATCTTAGAAATACACAACTCTAAGCGTATGTAAAGGACATTTGGTCAAAATTTTACGCTGCAGCCTTAACGGTGCGAGATACAGCGAAACGGACGAAATTTCCGATCAGAGGGTCTTAACACGTCAAAATACCCCGGAAACGACACCCAACATGCAATTTGACGACTTTTCGCCCTTTAGTCACGCAGTAGCGGCTAAACGGTAAGAGATACGGCAAAACGGACGAAATTTTCGCCCAAAGGGCCGCAACTCGCCGAGTTACCCCTTAGGACACTGTAAAAAAATATTTATTTTTAAAATTATTTTTTTCGAAAATGTAAACTAGGTAGATGTACGCCAGACCACGTCTCGCGTAACAGGCTTCGCGATATCTCGCGAAACACTGTTACGCTGCGACGCGCCTGCGTACATCTACCTAGGCCTGCGGCGCTGTCAGTATGGGTTAGGATGCCATAAAAAATACGCTTTGAGTAACGAAACAGTAGGCGCAAGTAAATTTCACTCGTGCAGACGGTTCCGGCGATATGCTGGTCTGTGATAAGCGAAAATCTGAGAAATACACAACTTTACGCGTATATTAAGGACTTTTTGTCCAAATTTGACGCTGCAGCGGCTAAACGGTGCGAGAAACGGCCAAACGGACGAAATTTCCGCCCAGAGGGTCGCAACTCGTCGAAATACCTCGGAAACGACACCCAACATGCCTTTTGAAGACTTTTCGCCCTTAAGTCACGCAGTAGCGGCTAAACGGTAAGAGATACGGCCAAACGGACGAAATTTTCGCCCTACGGGTCGCAACTCGCCGAGTTACCCCTTAGGACACTGAAAAAAAAATATTTGATTTTAAAATTATTTTTTCGAAAATGTAAATTAATTTTTAACGGTGTCAATTTTTGAGCTAGAAAGCCCATTTTCGAACTCGACCGAGCTTTTGGGGTAAGGAAGCTACAGAAAAAATTTCAGCTCGATATCTCAACTTGTTCTCGAGTTATCGTGCGCACAGACAGACACACAGACACACACACAGACACACACACAGACACACACACACACACAAACATTGAACTTTTTTAGCACTCCAGTGGCGTAATAGGCTTCGCTTCGCTCAGCCAATTATTTTTCGGTGTCAATTTTTGAGCTAGAATGCCTATTTTCGAACTCGACCGAGCTTTTTGGGCAAGGAAGCTACAGTAAAAATTTCAACTCGATATCTCAACTCGTTCTCGAGTTATCGTGCGCACAGACAGACGCACAGACAGACAGACACACAGACAGACACACAAACATTGAACTTTTTTAGCACTCCAGTGGCGTAATAGGCTTCGCTTCGCTCAGCCAACAAAAACCTAGCATGGCATTGTGAGCAGCATACATCCACCAACATACCTGTTTGTGCACGTGTCCAGTAGCGCACTGTGGCCCTGGTCTCAGCCCGCACCAACTCAGCTCCCCAGTGGTGTGCCTCTGCAGCGTTGGTCCCAACAGCTTTGGTCGCAACTCTTACCAGCTGAGTATTGTTATCTGCTTCGTGCTGGTTCCTGTGGTAACATATCCATTAACTAGGTAGATGTACGCCAGACCACGTCTCGCGTAACAGGCTTCGCGATATCTCGCGAAACACTGTTATGCTGCGACGCGCCTGCGTACATCTACCTAGGCCTGCGGCGCTGTCAGTATGGATTAGGATACCATAAAAAATACGCTTTGAGTAACGAAACAGTGGGCGCAATTAAATTTCAGTCGTGCAGAAGGTTCCGGCGATATGCTAGTCGGTAATAAGCGAAAATCTGAGAAATTCTCAACTCTAAGCGTATATTTAGGACGTTTTGTCGAAATTTGACGCTGCAGCGGCTTAACGGTGCGAGATACGGCGAAACATACGAAATTTCCGCCCACAGGGTCGCAACTCGTCGAAATACCTCGGAAACGACACCCAACATGCATTTTTAGGACTTTTCTTCCTTAAGTCACGCAGTAGCGGCTAAACGGTAAGAGATACGGCCAAACGGACGAAATTTTCGCCCGAAGGGTCGCAACTCGACGAGTTACCCCTTAGGACACTCTAAAAAAAATATTCATTTTTAAAATTATAGTTTTGAAAAAGAAAATTAATTTTTACGGTGTCAATTTTTGAGCTAGAATGCCCATTTTCGAACTCGACCGAGCTTTTGGGGCAAGGAAGCTACAGTAAAAATTTCAACTCGATATCTCAACTCGTTCTCGAGTTATCGTGCGAACAGACAGACAGACAGACACACAGACAGACGGACAACGAACTTTTTTAGCACTCCAGTGGCGTAATAGGCTTCGCTTCGCTCAGCCAATTAGCAATCAAGCCTGGAACACCTGAAATGTCAAATGCTACTGCATAATGGTACCATGCGATAAGATGCGGATGGCGGGTGTGAAGACCTGCCAATGGCGACTTAGGTGCAGGAAGCAAGCTTTGTGGGCTTACAGTGGTGTTATGCATACAGTTAAAATGATTTGCACGCCATACAATATAGGAATATAATTCCATTCTATGTTAACGGGATTCTTGTATATACTTCAGAGCAACATCCCTTACACCCAAAGATATTGTTTTGTCAGAAATATGTGGTTAGCTGGGTTCAGCAGCTTGACTCACAGATATCATCATGTATATGAAGGCCGAAAAGCAGATAGTATATTAAAAAACCTGAAGTAGTACACATTTTTGAAGAATTTATAAAAATAAAATTTTGGAGGAACTAATAAGAATATGCCAAACAGAAATTTTGAAAAGGTCAAGTGGAAATTGAATTGAAAAATAGAATTTTGGGCGGAACTAATAAGAATATGCCAAACAGAAATTTTGAAAAGGTTAACTGGGTATTGAATGGAAATATAAAATTTTGGAGTAACTACACTGGGCTGCAAAATTAGCGCCCCACTTTTTCTTCCGCGAGTAACTTTTGTTAGAATGGAGCTAGAAGCTTGAAATTTGGAAGAGAGATAGGCCAAAGTGTTGTCTAAACGCCCCTAAAGTCGCAAGAGTCAAACCCAACCCCTTTATTTTTTTTCCACCCCTCGCGTAAAACACTGTCAAATTTTGACACTTTGGCCGTTGTTTAAGTGTCCTTCCAGGTGTCTCAGGGCCTTGAATTTTGGGTGGTCGACTCAATTTGATCTCCTCTTTCGATTGAGACCGGTGCCAACCCCGTAGGACGCACCGTTCCGGAGCCACCAAAAAAGTCACCCCTAATTAAGGGTAGTTTTTTCGGATTTTTTTTAGGGGTTCGATGGTGTAGCGGGGGCTGTCCCAGACACGACCAAAGTGTCGCAATGTCTGCTGCACCCTCCATAGGGTGTCCAGCCCTTAAAGAATGACACCCCAAATCTTGTTTTTTCCCGAAAACCACCAAAAATGTCAGAAATGGGGACAAAATGCACCTTCCGCAGTTGATTTTGACCATCTGAATCGACCCTAGGGGCAAAATCCACACCCCGCTCGAAAACAACGTTTTTGTAAGGGTTGCAACCCTTAGAGCCACCCACCCCTGTGGGAGGGGATGAAGGGCCGCCGGCGGTGCGGTGCGGTCACGGGACGGTTGCGGAGCCCCTCGGGCACCTCGACACCAATTTTGAAGTGATTCGGTCCAGTCGTTACCTTTCGAGACACACAAGACGAAAATCTTGTCACTTTCCACCCCTAAGTTTGCACCCCTGGCTCTCCGTAACCAGGAGGGACACAACCTTCTTTCAGGTGCGCCGAGGAGCGCACATCATCCACTGACCGGGGTACGAACGCCCAAACTCCTGCGATCAACATGTCAGCAGCCAGACCCACGGCAGGTGGGCAATGTTCTCACGCTTTTCATTGTTGTATCGTTTCTGTGGTTTCGACTGAGTACGAAAAATTGGCCCAGTCGGCAAATTTCCAGCTTTTCAGAGGCAGTGAGGCCACAAAACGGTTCCAACAGAAGTCACTGCCTCCGAAAAGCTGAAAATTTGCCGACTGGGCCAAGTTTTGGTACTCAGTCGAAACCACAGAAACGATGCAACAATGACAAGGGTGAGAACATTGCCCACTTGCCATGAGTCTGGCTGCTGACATGTTGATCGCAGGAGTTTGGGCGTTCGTACCCCGGTCAGTGGATGATGTGCGCTCCTCGGCGCACCTGAAAGAAGGCCAGTCCCTCCTGGTTACGGAGAGCCAGGAGTGCAAACTTAGGGGTGGAAAGTGACAAGATTTTCGTCTTGTGTGTCTCGAAAGGTAACGACTGGACCGGAATCACTTCAAAATTGGTGTCGAGGTGCCCGAGGGGCTCCTGCAACCGTCCCGTGACCACTGCCGGCGGCCCTTCATCCCCCCACAGGGGTGGGTGGTTTAGGGTTGCAACCTTACAAAAACGTTGTTTTCGAGCAGGGTGTGGATTTTGCCCCTAGGTCGATTCAGATGGTCAAAATCAACTGCGGAAGGTGCATTTGTCCCATTTCTGACATTTTTGGTGGTTTTCGGGAAAAACAAGATTTGGGGTGTCATTTTTTAAGGGCTGGACACCCTATGGAGGGTGCGCAGACATTGCGACACTTTGGTCGTGTCTGGGACAGCCCCGCTACACCATCGAACTAAAAAATCCGAAAAACTACCCTTAATTAGGGTGACTTTTTGGTGGCTCCGAACGGTGCGTCCTACGAGGTTAGCACCGGTCTCAATCGAAAGATAGATCAAATTGAGTCGACCACCCAAAATTCAAGGCCCTGAGACACCTGGAAGGACACTTAAACAACGGCCAAAGTGTCAAAATTTGACAGTGTTTACGCGAGGGGTGGAAAAAAATAAAGGGTTGGGTTTGACTCTTGCGACTTTAGGGGCGTTAAGACAACACTTTGGCCTATCTCTTCCAAATTTCAAGCTTCTAGCTCCATTCTAACAAAAGTTACTCACGGGAGAAAAAGTGGGGCGCTAATTTTGCAGCCCAGTGTATTAAGAAGATGCCAAATAGAAATTTTGAAAGGGTCAACTGAAAATTGAATTGAAAAATAATGATTTGGATGCCGAAAAGAAATTTTGAAAAGGTACAGTGGAAGAAGAAGCCAAAAGGAAATTTTGAAGGGATAACGTCGAAAAAGGAATTTTGGAAAGCTACGTGCAAAGAAGAACAAACTGTCATGCACACCACCAAGCAAGCTAATGTACAAACTGTTGAAGGGCCTCACTGAAGCATTGCTGCGTAGTCCGGCAGGGGCTGGTTCCTCAGGGTCTGCGAGTGGAGCGGCTCGCAGGTTCCGCACGCCGTCTGGAGGAAGAAGCTCCAGTAGTGTTGCATCTCGCCCGGGCAGGGGGTGAGCCGGTATGGGCCGACCTCGCTGTCATCTGCTGCCGGTGACATCTCGGGGTTCCTCAAAGACACCAACACCTTCGCCGACCGCTCGGTCCCAAGCTTCATGGGTGTGTTTTTACCTCTGAAGGAGGAAAACTCAAGAAAGCCGTAGCCCATGACCATTTTCTGTGAAAGAAGAGAAAGCACATCATATTATAGCCGCAGTTAGCACGACTACTTTCTGGTCGCTACCAGGTCTTATAAGATCCTAGGACCCTTCCAAAACATGAACAATTTCTGGAGCAACTAATGACTCTGCATCCCAAGCAAATTGCGGTTGTGATAGTTCAAAATCCAAAGCATGAACAATTTTCTGAGCAATTCATGACTGTGCATCCCAAGCAATTTGTACAATCCTATTTCTCTCTGGAATAACACTTAATATCTCAAAGGAAGACCTTGAGAGTAGCCATATAATAATATGGTTTCTGGAATGATGAAGGAAGTGAAGGAATACTCACTTTGCAGAGGTCGTAGACGGTTCTCTGCGTCCTACAGTAGGTGGCCGTTTGAGGTGGCAGGGCGGGGTCCGGGCCGCCGGTTCCCTGGACATTGGTCGCCAGCACCAGGTATCCGTTGTGGGGTTTGCGGCACTCCCTGACCTCCACTGGGAGCAGGCCGAATGATGGAGGTATGGTCAACTGCAGGAACTGAAACATGCATGACAAACTATTAAGACGGTGCCCTCCAGGTGGGATACAACTCTGAATATTTTACACACCCGATAATTAAGAAATATTCAAAACATTTCAGAGAAATTATTTTAAAAAATCAGAGAGGTTCAATAAAATTGGGCAAAAAATCCGGATAATTCATAGTCTAAATTGCTGAAAATGCTATGAAAATGTAGAAACATTCATGGTGGGATACAACTCTGAATATTTTACACACCCGATAATTAAGAAATATTCAAAACATTTCAGAGAAATTGTTTTAAAAAATCAGAGAGGTTCAATAAAATTTGGCAAAAAAATCCGGATAATTCATAGTCTAAATTGCTGAAAATGCTATGAAAATGTAGAAACATTCAGAAACATTCACGAGGTACTCACAAAAATTCTGATAAACTCACAAAGGGTCAGAAAAATTCACAGAATATACACATTTGTGCACCAAATTTCAGAGTTGTTTCCCCCTCGGTGCCCTCCAGCCCAGCAGGCACAGGTGTGTGGTGTGTGTATGCTTACCTTGAGCACCATCTGCTCATCGTGAGACTCGATGCAAGGGCAATGATCGTAAAAAAACCTCCCTGTGGCTGAGGCGAGTGGAGCGGCCATCTTGCCGCGGGGTGGCCGGCCGGCACGGGCACACACACAATTCTCGAGGCGTCTCCTCCTCTTGCGGTTTTCGCACTGGACTTAATTAAACAGGCACGACCGTCCTGGTCGCGCAAATCCAAAATGACTTCCCACAACTACTATCTGAGCACACGCACAAACAACAACGGAGAGCAACACTTGGGCGGAGGATGCAGGAGCAGGCTCGGCGAACAAGTGGTCGGATTCTGTTCCTTAGGCTGTACCTTAGACGCTGTGACGTCACACACCACCAGGCAACACCGCCGGACTACATTCTCCGGGCTGGGCCAGGCTGGAGAGTTCAGTTTTTGTGTAAATGAGCATAGATACTCGTCTTAAATGTTACAGTAGTAATGCGCAGAGCATTTGGCGATCCGGCAGGGGGCCGGTAGACACTGGGCTATCACATATGCGAGATGAGCACCGGGCACTATTTTGCAGGGGACCAGGGAGGCCAAGGGAAGCCTTCTTAAACTTTGGGAAGACCAGAGAAGACCTAAAGAAGACCTTAAAAAAATAGAGAAGCCCAGGAAAACTCGAAGAAGCTCGGAAAAAATCAAAGAAGCC
>JAWJED010000046.1:5661712-5723331 GCA_033675135.1 Frankliniella intonsa | reverse complement strand
ATTTTAGAGAACTCTATTGCATGCTGGCGGCTTTCATATGATGCTAATGACTGGCCATCCCTTATTCACTCTCTTGACAAGAATCAAAAGCCAACTGCATTCATACCTGTGTCCTGTGGAAAGTACACTGCACTGTTAAAAAACGTTGTTGCCTGATGACTTTCTCCGTGATGAGAATGTTGTTTGCAAACAACATTACTTGTATTCCTTGATTTTCTGACAAAAGTCGTTCCATTTTGCCGATAGTGGCCCATTACAGGAACAACTACTTATCACCATGTTGTTAGTCTACAACAAAATTGTAGTTAAGTTTAATAGCAACACATATCGTTCTAAAACAACAAATTTGTAATTTTACAAATTTTGTTGTGAAGGAGGAACCAGAAACTCACTATTTTGAGGGCAAAATAATTTTAAGAAATTTTCAGGAATATTGTTGGATTACAACATTGTTGTCAGAGAACAACATGTGCTGCTAACAAACTTAACTACGAATGTGTTGTTAATTCACAACAAAATTTTTAACAGTGTGGGCTGCAAAATTAGCGCCCCACTTTTTCTTCCGCGAGTAACTTTTGTTAGAATGGAGCTAGAAGCTTGAAATTTGGAAGAGAGATAGGCCAAAGTGTTGTCTAAACGCCCCTAAAGTCGCAAGAGTCAAACCCACCCCCTTTATTTTTTTCCACCCCTCGCGTAAAACACTGTCAAATTTTGACACTTTGGCCGTTGTTAAAGTGTCCTTCCAGGTGTCTCAGGGCCTTGAATTTTGGGTGGACGACTCAATTTGATCTCCTCAGTAGTAAGATATACACTTGGTCGTGTGTACCTGGTCGCGCCTCTGGAGTGGGGGGCGAATGTGTACTTGGTCGCTCCTGGTGACGTCAGCGAATGTGCTCCTGGTCGCGCCTCTGGAGTGGGGGAGCCTCTGGAGTGGGGGAGCCTCATAACAAAAAGCTCCGTCGTCGGAAGTTGAACCGCGGTCCTCCGGGTTGAGAGTCGACCGCTCTATCCCCTAGACCACCAGCCATTGTTGAGGGAGCTCTCGAGCTGTACGCGTAGTGATGCAGCCCGACGCTGCGCAGCGCAGTGCGCAGAAGGCCGGGCTCGTCACGGGCCGGCTCGGCTGGCTGTGGCCCCGCCGCTTTGTTCCGCAGCCGTCTTTGTTGTGGCGCAGGCCTCCAGGGCCGGGCATGCCTCATTCGTTCACGATGGCTGACGGAGGCGTGGTAGTAGAGAGTCGGTCCGGCTCTGTCGGGCGTGCAGGTTATGTTCGGCTGCCTCTTAGAGATATAGAGCCGTCCGGCTCCGACTACGATGTGTGTGGAAGGTACGAGTCAGGTTATGGTCCTGTTCGCAGCGATCCCTTCTATAGAGTTGGTGTGTGTTACCGGGACAATGTAGATAATAGCAAGTACATGTTGCAAGTGAAGAGAATGGAATCGTTTAAAGGCTGGCCAAAAGAGGCCGTGATAAGTGGAGAGAAGTTGGCTGATGCAGGATTCTATTGGACTGGCACATCTGATCTTGTGATGTGTTTTTGGTGTGGTGGCGGTCTTGAAGACTGGGAAGAGGATGAAGATGCGTGGGTGTCCCATTCTAAATGGTTCCCAAAATGTTGTTACGTGATGGAAGTAAAGGGAATGGAGTTCGTGCAGAATGTGAAGCTACAGGTGCGTGTGTTTATAATTTATTGATGTGAAAAAAACGTGAGTGTTATTTTTCATGATGTATATTTCTGTTTTAGGCTGCTACGAAGAAATGCAGTACAATCGATGCGGTGGATCGCGCAAATGCAAATGAAGAAAAGAATCGCGACATGTCATGTCAAATATGTGTGAATGGTTTTGTCAACATGTTGTTTTTGCCTTGTCGACATCTCGCTTGTTGTGGGATGTGTGCTCCATCTGTCACGGCGTGCATCATTTGTAGAGAGCACATAGAGGCGACTGTCAAAGTGTTTATTGCATAAGGTTGAATAAAGTACAAACATTTTTTTTTGCTGATATCAATGTGTTATTTATTTCGAAAACCTTTTACTACAAGTCTGCACAGGATTCATTTTGACATCATCACACAGTTTAACATGTTGTGAGTAGCGCGTGAACATTTTTTCCACAAGAATATCATTTTTTACACAATTTTTTGAGAAACAATTTACAAAGTCCTGGAGTGAGAATCCGTGCGTCTTAAAAAGTATATACATGACACAGTAGTGTCCGCACACGGACGAGTTTAGAGCTTGCAAGTCAACGTGATTATAAGTCCAGGTTTTACACACACGTGAAAGAAATCGTTTGTGTGAAGCCACAAACGGTTTCACGCCGTAACTGTCAAAGTATTCTCCATGCCCGCAAGCATCGACAGAAATAGCGAGCCAGTGCGTGCCTGGTTTTGAAATGGGGTCAGAGTTAACGATGAAAAATGCAGGCTTTGAGATGACAGCGTTAGGTAGCGTGTCGGCTGCATAAACCCCACGAAAATAACGCGAGGCGTGAGCGTCTTGGCTCAAAAACTTGTCGAGTTGATCGCCGTCCATGATTACGTGCTGTAATCCACAACGACGTGTCTATCCTTGGATATTTCAACGAGATTGTCGAATTCTGAATAGACGATGCAGTTAACTGCCTGGGGCAGTTCAACACGGAAGCGTACGTCAAGCCTGACGACTCCTTGCTTCTGCAGGTTCCAGTGGGACTCGTGCGAGCTGAGGTCGGGAGTGAGGTCAAAGGCGTACAGGGTGTACCCTTTACCGTATTCGTCGTAGCTTATATTATTTCCCTCGTCCTTCCAGTGAATGCCTGTACCACAAAACAGCGTGTTGTACGCATGCATGTATGCTCCTTCGGAGAAGTCAGGCGTGAGGGGCACCGCAGGGATTTGTTCTGTATCCACGTAGAGAACCATATAGTTCAGATCAAAGTGTTGATAGTTGAAGGGGTTTTGACGATACGATCCGTTGAATGCCACGTTAGACACAAATCCAACGACGATTCTCTTGGGTATCTGTCCCATATGTAGATTAGGGATGGTTTTATCCCGCAGTCCCGCAGGGATGGTGATGGTCTTGACGTTGGTCCTCGTGAGTGGGTATCTCGCGGGCGAATGCTCTAGAGCCTGAGCGTGAGCTAGGTTAAGGCTCGGAGACAGTTCGACCTTGCGGAAGAAGAGGGTAGCGTCGTGAATGATGAGTCTCTCGGATTGTGCCGTAGACATGAGAGAGAAGGCATCTGAGCTGCGCGTGAGCTTGATGGTCAGGGTCAGTATTTGGCAAGAGGAACTTTGCTTGATTCGGAGAGAAAATCACAATGCACCGGTCCCATCAATTCAAACATGCGGCTGTCCTTCACAAGTTTGCGCCTGGCTGCGAGGCCTTCGTTGCGGTCATCTTTATAATCATCCATGTGTCCTGCTGTGTCCTTGAACCATCCTCTCATGGTCATGTGAGATTCCTTCGCGCTTCTGGTCATATCCGAGGAGGGCTTCAATGTTGGCACGGTACGGGTAGGTGAGAGACGATTGACTGACGACGGTGCTTCCGATGGAGACATCCACTTGAGAGAATATGGAGTGAAGTCCATAGTTGACAATGGCCACATCACTTTCTCCCTCTTTGATTTTGGTTCCGTCGGCTTTCACAACTTCTGCTACGATGTGGAGCGTATTATGAGCTGCGTCGATGAGTGCGTTCGTGCCAGGGACATGAAACGTCATGGTGTTGGACTGGGTGTATCCGGCAGAAGGTTTACATGCCTGTTGTCGGGTGCGTTCGATATTTCCGACGGTGGATGGTAGTGTCCACAGGTCCACTTCGCTCCTCATGGCCTCTGTTGAGGAAGGGTGTAGAAGCGCCATGTTTAATGGCTAAAGATATCTTGGATGTACCGCTGTGCTGATGCGCGTCTCTTGGCTGCGCTGTTGGCCGTGGTGCTTGCGCGGCGAGTTATGCGACCAGACTGTGTCTTCCTTCTCTTAGGCATTCGTTTTATACCGCTGCCTTCCATCGTCGTGCCATTGGCAAGTCTGTCGATGAGATTATGCCCCATGACCTGGGCGTGTTTCTTTATGCTCGTGAGGGGTCCCCTCCTCTGCTGATGTCCGAAATGAAACCGGGTGCAGCCTTGATAACTTCACGCGCAGCTGTGCCGAGGAGTCCGCCGGGGCCGAGGAAAGGTAGTACTGTTCTGAATAGACCACCAAGGAACTGACCGAGACCGTGACCTCGCTGGTGTGGTATACCACTGAAGTAGGCCAGCCCATGCCCCGTCTGGGCTTGGCGTATAAAGTATTCGCTGTAGTGAGACATCTTTAGCTCCTGCGTCTAAAATGACACACTAGTGTCAGCGTTCCCGAATGGAATGGTGTGAGATGTCCAGTGTCTGATCTTATATTGACTTCCAGTTCGTCAAATGATTTGGTGGCGAGGTCGTGGTAGATGGGATGTTCGCAGAGATATGAGGTCATAGAGCCAAACTTGGCTTCCGAGCTCATGGGTACGGTGCGGAGTAGCGGTACTTCGCGTGGCCGACAATCTGGTCCTTGAGAATATTCATGTAGATGTACATTTGCTCTGGTTTTCCGAGGGTCAGGTCGACGGGGCGTATGGCCCTGATCGGGCGACGTGTATCAAACGGTCCTGAAAATGGCAGGCCCAGCTGCATCGCCAGGGTGGGCGCAAAGTAGACGGCACAATTGGGGAGTCCTTTGAGAGCGGCGATGTAGAAAAGTCCATCCGGCTTTGAGATTCCCACTCGAAATTGGTACACTGATTGATTTTCTCGGGTCCCACAGCGGCGCACAAGACAAGATCTGCGTCAGAAGGAGCTTTGTCGACACTCGACGTGAAGTATTTGTTGAGGGGCTTGATCACGTCCGCGAGGTGGTCGGTGAGAGACTCCGGGCGTCGTGTAGAGACCCGTGCGTAGAGAGAACTTGTAGCGCAGTTCTGATGAGGACAGATTTCTGAGATCACTTTTGATCTCATCAATGACAAATCCAGGTCCGTCGTTAGGCCCTGGTGGCTTCGGGATGGGTCCCCTCTGGTACTTGAATAATTTCAATCCAATTTCCTCCTTTCTGGACGTTGATGAGCGAGTTGGGATAATGGACTTCGAGTAGTGCAATTTGCCAGTCGCCAAACAGTTCACATCGTTGTGGAAGATGCACTTTAAAGTTGGCTGTTTTGTTCTGAGGATACAAGTCGGGCGAGGCGTTGCTCGGGAGCACCATGTGAAAGTCGTCCATGATGTTGCTTGTTCGCGTACCGCGCACAGACTGATGGTGTGAGCAGAGTGACGACGTGTATTATAGCAGATCTTTCTCAAAGATCCAAGAGCGTGAAGAGACGGGTATCCTTTCCAATGAACGAGCAGTTGTTTTCTGGGGCCCCGTCCTTTGGTTTCCCACGATGTGGTCAATTTGAAAGACTTCGGGTTTCTTGACTTTGTTGAGTTCCCAGGAATAAAAATGACCTTCGATTTCTTCGTGACGATCCAGGTCGGCGATCTTGTAGACAGGCTGTTGGTGTGGTATGATTTTTATAACCTCAAAAATTTCCTCAGTCCAGTTATAATGCGTTCCTTTTTCAAACATTTGTTTTTCTCTGGATATTCTCACGTGATCCCCCACTTTCAGACGTGGCTTCACGGGTTCGCGTCGCAGATCGCCGTACAGTGTGTGATACACTTGTTTGATGTTGTGTTCATCACTCGCTTCGGTAGGCGTCATTTTAATACTTCTGTGAAACTTGTTGTTATAGGCATGTGTGATGTCATCAAGCAGTCCGTCAGTATAATTATACTGTCCAGTGCGCGTGAAATAACGCTGCATCCACAATCGTAGAGTCCGAATAAATCTCTCAGCTACGGTGCATTTCGTTTGGGGGTTTTGCGTATGAAAATACTGAATGCCATGTTCTAGTAAAACTTTATTGACTGTTGCATTATTGATTTCACGTCCTTTGTCTGAGAGAAGCACAGCACATCTGCGGGGAGTAGAGTCGAACAAGGTTCGTAGAGCAGTCACAACAGAAGATGCCTTTTTGTCTGGGATGGGCACCGTCCACGCGTATTTACTGAACACATCAATGACGACAAAAATAAATTTTTGAGAGTGATTGTGTTCTTCAATCGCAGAGCAGTCCATCAGATCACTTTGCCAACACGCATCAATGGTGTCTGCAAAAGTTTTATTCCTTGGAAAATTTTTCCGCACATTTTTATGCAAGGTATATGCTCTCTGATCACTAAGGTAGTCATTCACTTTGTCTTGGGACAGCTTGGCGGCCTTCTGCAACCTGTCCGGGGTGCTGTATCCTGCAGGGTGTCTTGTGTCGTAATAAATACGCTCAAGGTCTCCATGTAGCCCATCCTCTTGAGAGGGACGAATCCTTGTGCCGGTCGAGAGCCGCGGGCGTGCGGGCTGGCGTGCGGGCGGGCGTGCGGGCGGGCGTGCGGGCGGGCGTGCGGGCGGGCGTGCGGGCGGGCGTGCGGGCGGGCGTGCGGGCGGGCGGGCGCGCGTACGGTCCGGGTCGGCGCTGTCCCCGGCGCGTGTCGGCGGCGCGGTGCGGCGCGACGAGCGACGCAACATCTCCAATGCCGGAACCACTCTGTTCTTGCATAAAAGCACGATACTCGGTGTTTTGCACGAGTTCTCGCGAGCAATTCAGAGACTGTAGCGCCTTGGCAAACTGCATCCAACCCACGGCGTGCGCCTTTTTACGAGCCCGAGCCGCGTCGGACACCAAATCCACTATGTTAGCTTGCGGTATCACTGTTCCAGAGACGCTGACTTGTCCATCTGTATCCCAGGAGACCAGCGTGCGGGCGCGTGGTGTCTGTAGGAAGTCCACGAGTGCACTGGCAATCCGTCGTCCTTGGCGGGCACGATACTATGAAGTTGTGCTCGCAGAGCTGTGGTGTCCAATTCTGGAGGGCTGTTTCCATCTTCTGTTTTTAGCTGGGATCCCGGAACAATCAACTCGAGAGGTTTGTGATTTTCTTTTACAAAGTGAAGGTAACGTTGTAGGGCCTGGTTGTACAATTTCCATTTGGAATCGTCCCCTTCATTTGTCATAGCCAAAATGTCTCCAATGCTCGAGTCGAGTTCGGAGGCGACGGCCCCCGGCGTGCGGCCCGCCTGCGGGCCTTGGAGCCGCGAGACGGTCTCGTGAGGCACGAGGACCAATTTTTTGCAGTGTTCCATCTGCATGTTACTTGCTGCCGAAAATAAGTTGTCCAATAGCGGGTCCTAGCACACTCAGGAGGAGTGGTATGAAGAATCCGCCGCCGCGTTGTACGACCCTCTTCTTTTCTTGCCACGACTCTCCTTTACGAGCGAGTCTGCGCAACTGGCTCTTGTATTTTTCGAGCTTCCTTTTATTCGCAGTTGAAACGGGGATGTGACCCGATAGAAAATTGAGGGCGATTTCACAGAGCGCATAGATGAGAGGTTTGTCAGCACTTTGCAGGATGGCTTTGCGAGTTTTCGAGTCGACGACGGTCAGTGCGCGCAGCACAGCTTGATGCGAGCTCGTCAGGCGTCGTGCAGGCGGCATGATGAAGCTCCGAGCGAGACAGAGCACGGCGCACTTCTGATTACGCACGGTGTACTAGTTCACTTTTATACTTGTTTTTAGGAATATAAACAACGGTATTTTCACCCGGAAGAATGTTCGTTCTGAGTCTCAGGTGTTCTTGCTGACGCACGTGAAAATCAAACAGGAGATAACTGTGTCCATCGCGCGTAGCGTCTGTATAGGCTTCCATCAGTGCCTTAAAGTTTGGCGGGTCAATTTGAAGGACAAAAGATCGAACTTGTGCGAGATCGCGGGCCGTTTTCATTAGAATGCAGTAGTGTGCTTGAAGACTGATCTCTCTCATATTTTTGGGGAAAATACATTGGGAGAGAAGCCAAAAGCTAACATTTCTGTGATGTGAGCCCTTGATCGCGAATTTCAAAAATTCTGGATTTTTAAGTTCAGACATAAAATCGTCACAAATGAGCAGTTTTGGTCCTTCATTAGGAGGAAACTGGTCCATGGTCGGAATGCCTTCGACGAATCGTACCTTGGGATCGCTGTTTGCGAGTTCCTGGTAACATGGCTGCCATTCGGCGTAATGCCATACGATCTCCACAAAATCTGCATCGAACAACTGTGCACGGTTTTTAACAAGTTTTATCATTAAAGTTGTTTTCCCAGCGCCCGAGCCGCCCACAAGCAGCGCGTTGGAAGGGTGAGCGAAACGGATATCCATCGTGTACGATCGTCGCCACTAAAATGACGTCTTGGTATTGTATGATCATCATTTTATTCTTTTACAGTTTAAGTTTTGGCGCTCCTTCCGTGTTCGCCGCCAGAGCGCAGTGCGTCGAGATGTCGAGTATGAAAAATAGGTATGAAAGTTTCTCATAAGTTGTGTTTCATATTTTTATTCACATTGAGAGAAGGCCGTGAGCCGGCTAGTAAACAATACAATTCAAAAGTGTACAAAACATTCAAGCTATCATGATTCAATACGTAGTGTGATTTATTCATCCATCAAATGTGTCATAATATCCATGAGTTCATAATCGTCCTCGTCAAGTAATTCAGCCGTGAAACCATAAGGAACAGTTTTATTGTCTACCCGGCGTCTCTTGTTCAGACACACACGCCAAAGTTTCTGAGTAGGCTTTGTAATAATTTTCCATTTTAACCTAGCAATTTGCGTAGGAATATCAACAATAGTGCGTGTATGATGCCCTCGCACCATGTCTTTTAACCTATCAAATGTGACTGTCTGTGAGCAAGAACCATTAATAGAGATGCCTCTGACTTTAACAACCGTTTTCATGTTTTTCAGGTCCCCCTTCACAGCTACTCGATAGGCGTAATTTTTCGCTCCGCCCGACACGAAAGATGTGCAGAAGCTTCCTGGACCGTAGTCATCCTCAAGTTGATCAGAGAGACATCCCAGAAATTCACCCAGTGGAGGGTCCACATAATTTGGTTTGGAGATAAAGCATATGGAATCTGTAATATAAGAAAACAAGGTTAGTTTGACTCTCATGTTATAAATGAATAATAATGACATGCTCATCAGAGAGTGATCATGTCTTTAACCACACTTTTTTTTTAAATTAGGATTTTACCTGTGTCGTGATAAAGTGCTCGCTCATCAACCATGGATAAATATTCGTACAGCATGATTCGACCATGGCATGTTGTAAATGCTGCATGAACCAGTGAAGTTGTGGGAAGGCTGTCTTCCATGTCTTCATGGGGAGTGTATACAACTTGAAGAAGATCATCATCCAAGGGTAAAATGGAAGAAATTTGAATTGTGGAATTTTCAGTGAGTCTGGTTAGTTCAGCATAATTCTTAACAAACTCCGTCTTGCTTCGTAATGTCTTTTCTCCCAGTTTTCCCCCTGTAAAATAGAAAAGTAAAACATATTATAATTATTGTTTTTAAATATAGAATGTAAATTCATTTTTGTAAACATAAATACTCACAGAAAGAATTCAAAATTAGTTTTGCAAGGAATCGTTTGCCAGGATTTTTCTCAAATTTGTCTTTGTTGAGTATGATCCCATCTTTTTTAAGATGTTTCAAAATGTAAGCGTCCTTGTCCTTTTCTGAGACAACATGACTCGGCCATCCACTTGCTTCTATTTTCATAGCCATATTTTCTCTCACATAAGAAGTAAATAGTCCATCTTTCCCTGTCATGGGATTATACTGTCTCACAGTATCATACTGATACACTTCATGAATTTTTCTAACTGTATAATTTTTCTTGATTGCCAGGTGAAATTCAGGCGCACACCATGTTCCTGTAAGTTCCCTTTCTCTCAGAATGGTGACAAGCACTCTGGTACAAAGTTTCAGCACAAGTTCGACAAAGTGGAAACATAAGTTTGTTACAACATTTATATGGTAATACAGGTAAAAATAAATCTCTAGGTGGTAGTACAGTAGCTAAAATAACACCATTCAAGTCTCCCATGGCTGGCATGTCAGTATCTCCTGCTAGATATATTTTTGGATGCCCTTCTGGATACCATTTATGATATTGTACTGATGGGTATTCACTTATGACATCATAAAATTTTATCGTTTCTCCCTTGCTCAAATCAGCAGTGTATTCACTATACAAGGCACTTGTCCGTCCCCCACAAATGGCATCACGAAGATTCAAGGGTTCTATTCTTTCAAAAGCATGATGTGTAAAATATTGGATAACATTGATATTATTTTTTAAATCATTTTTAAAATCACATCCCCATTTTTCAATGACAACATAACCTCTGTCTCTCAACTTCTTAGTAATAAACATGGTCTTTTCATAGGGATCTTCTTGCGACCTGCCTCTGATTTTACTTCTTGATGCCTCGTCTGGAATACAACGTTTGCAAAGGTGAAAATAACATCCGTGATATTGATACACTCTCTTCTCAACAGTACCATCAGGTAAAGCTATTTCAACATAGCCATCTACTTTATATTTTAATACAATTTGCTCACGGCCATTTTCTGCCGTCAGTATTTTTTTACCAATGACATGTGATTCATAATCTAGCCATTTAAGTGCTTCATAACTTGCTTTATCTCTCCCCCTGTAGCCGCCTCGAGGAACAATTCCAATGGCACTGCTACCCAAGTGATTTTTTCTAAAGTTACACATGCAAGCAGAAGAAAGGGTAAGGCATTCTCTCAGTGGGTCAAACTGTGCAGTTTCCATAAATAGTTTTCTGAAACTTTCCATGGCCTCACGGAGAATGTTTACATCCGAAATACAGTAAGTTATAATTTCATCTTTAAAATTAAATACATAGTTGTTCTTGACATGTTCATCATACCATACATTAAATTCATGCATCTCCTTTTCATTAAAATGAGATGTACAATACAGTTTCTTATCTAACATTGGGCCTACATAATCATAAAACTCTTTTCTATTAGCAAGATGTGGGAAGTGGCCTTTTTTTAATTCGGTGAGTCCGAATGCCTTTGGAAGAGAACTCAACCGTTGAGGTAAAAACATGATGGAATCTTTAAAGTGCAGGCCTTCAGTTTTTAGACTCAACACTTTTGCACCATTTAATACAACTGTGGGTGGTACTTGGCGCCTCTTTAATTCTTGAAAAAGAAAGAAGGAATCAAAGCTCTTAAAATTATGGGCGAATATGATAATCTCTGTTTTTTGTTCATTGCACAAGATCTGTAGAAAATCAAAGAAATCAGAGACCACATTATCATCATCGTGAAAACCTTGAAATATGTGCTCTCTGATACCACAAGAATCACAATTATTTTTAATATCATGATCGTTCTCACAATGTTGACATACATGTTGACAAATCAAAAGGTTTGGTTTATGTTCAAACCAGTCTGTTTTACCATCATAGTTTTGACTTTGATTCGTTTCAATATCAAAGTAGAGACGAATCATTCTAGTTTTCTGAGGTAGGGGTTTAGGCTCCCACGGAGTCATATAGCATTGGTGATTTGCATGCACATACTCTGAACAATATTTACAGATTTTAAAACCACATCTGTGTTGTTTCATTTTTGAGTTTAAAATATAAGCTTGTTCACACACACCACAAAACTTTTTCACTTGACAAACATTCTTGTTTTTTCCATCAAGAAATTTATGTGTTTGAAAACATACAGGACCAGCAAAATATCTTCCACAATCATGACATTTTATAAGCCCATTTTTCTTTTCATGGTATTCATCTCCGTCACAACGATCACATGAGAAGAGGCAGTTATGTATCTTATCGGTGGAGTAAGTTTTCAAACAGTCATGACAAAAAGTACTATATCCAATGGCAGATGTGATTGAGGTCACACCATAGTAATGTTCTCGATATAAAAATAGATACATGACTTTCTCTTTCTTCTTATTGTTGGCATCTCTTTTATCACCATTAAAATAGATCTCTTTACATTTCTTATCTAAAAATACAACTAGTCTGTATACAGGTTTTGCAGCAGCGAATTTACAGAGTTCATCATAACCACATTGATCTGAAGGGTTGACTCCAGCAGCTGCACACAAATTGAGAGCAGCTTGTTTGAGTTGCTGATTCTGGAGGATGTCTTAATCTACGAGCCAGATGTTTGTTCGCAGTTTGAAAAAGTTCAAGGTAGGCAATGCATCTTGCAAGACACATGTTATCATTTTCATTTTGTGGATCAAATAATACTTTTGTTTTACAATGTCTTTCTATCCAGTGATCCAAACTTTCAAAAGGCAACTTGACTCTGGCACCTCCTTTATTTTGAGGCACATGGATGAATGTAAAGTGAAAGGTCGCCGTTACAAAAATTTTCATTGGAGTTCAATGTGTTGACCAGTTTATCTACAATGACATCACCAGAGAGTTGGTGAATAGGACGCAGATTAAACCATAGTGGTCTGTTTTCATCTGCCCCTCTTAATTCTAAACAACATTTATCCTCAGGGTCTGCTTTCAATATTTCTACATGTCGTTGCAGCAAATCATCAAAGAGAGATTGCATATTTAATCTATTTTCTACAAGTTTGTCATGCAATTGGGTTACTTTGAGTGTCTCTGCACGGAACGTGGTCTTGAAACGTTGCATGTAACGTTCAGAACTCTCCAACACTTCCACAACAGGTTCGACATTCTCTTCCTCATCCGGCTCGCGTCCGCGTTTCCTTGACGCCTGCTTTCTTGGTGTCTGAGGTCTCCCTGGCGGTGTGCCAGGCGTGGGCGTCGTCGGCGTCCTGGGTCCTGGTGGCGTCCTGGGTCCTGGTGGCGTCCTGGGTCCTGGTGGCGGCGAGGGCGGCGGGGGCGGCGGGGGCGGGGGCGGCGGGGGCGGCGGGGGCGGCGGGGGCGGCGGGGGCGGCGGCGGCGGCGGTCCTCCCCTGCGCGGGACTCCCCTCCTCCCGCCCCCGACCTGGGTCGGGGGCGGCGCGTTTTCTAGGGTAGGCGGCGGCAAGGGCGCAAGTCCCTGGGATTCTCTCACTCTGTTCCGTGCAGCAGCATACACGAGGTGGACAGACGGGTCTCCCATCTGATGGTAGATCAACTGGTTGAGGTAAGCTCGGTATCCTTCTTCTAAAATACGAAGCAGGTCTGGGTCTTGTGGGATCACTCCCCATCCACATAGGATACTTATCATCCACTGAAATGCACCAGCCTTGTACTGTTCAGGGGCATATTGGTCGTTTTTCCAATTGTCCAAAATTTCCCTCAAGTTTTTCATGGTCGCGCACGACGTGGGCACGGGAGCCCCGGATCACAAACTAACTCGCGACGTCCTTGCTAACATGATGGGGAGGTCTACTAGGGGGAGGGGGATGGGGCGGGGGCGGGCGGACGGATCCCCTCTCCCTATGATGACACAATGCGAGCAAGCGGGGGAGATTTATGCACCCGACGGGACGGTGAGGGGGCGGGGGCGGGCGTCGGGACGACCCCTACGACGAATCAGGTGCAAGTCCCACAAATCCTGTCCAATCGATCATAAGGGGGAAGTATCTGTCAGAGGTCTCAGCGCCCGGCGAAGCCCGTCGTGGGGGAAATCCAAAATAGGGGAGGGGGGTATTGCACCTGAGCAGGTCTCGGCGAGCACAACTTTGCCTCACTTTCGAATCAGACCTTGCCTGTTGCACTTGTCGAGCTCCGCTCCTCTGCACCCTTGCCCCCCTCCCAGTCGAGCACTCTGCTCCTGTTTGGTTATTTTTTAACCGTGTTGTGATTGAGCACAGTCGAGCGCTCTGCTCCTGTTTGGTTATTTTTTAGCCGTGTTGTGATTGAGCACAGTCGAGCACTCTGCTCCTGCTTAGCTCTATATTTATAATCGAGATTCGTCGCCATTTGGATTACAGTTCTGTCTTTTCTGTGTATAGTGTGAATTGTGATCATGTCGTCATCGCCTCAACTCAAGAAATTCAAGAAGGCCGTGCGTCGTCGTCTTCAAATGGGTGCCGGCAAAGACGCTGCCAGACCTGTGCCTTCGCCTCTCCCCTCGTTCCAGAATCCAGGAGATGTCCAGGACATTATGAGACAACTTGGCGTCTCATCCATGGACTCGAGCGATTTGGTCATCTTGGAGCCCTCACAAGTAAGTGCCGTGCTGGACACCCCAGCGCCGCAGAGCCCGGACATCGTCGTTTTGGATGATTCACCTGTAGGGCCGACCTCTCCGCCCCCCTTGGCGCCGCTATCCAACTACGCCCCTCTCCCAGCTGGATCGGCGGGCGCGCCCGGGCCGGCCGCGCCGGCCGCCGTGAAAGTCCAACATGATCTACCGCCCATGGACGACAATGACGATGTCATCTTGCTTCAAGTTTTGGAACCAACGGCCGTGGAGGACGACTGCAAGCCTGTGGCGTTGGACCAAATTCATCTGAACAAGTCCAAGGTACTGTACTTTTCTGTGGATTTGATGACGGGGCAACCTCTTTTCCTTTTGAAAGGGTATACCAGTGCAGGAGTCACCGTCGTCAAATTCACAGAAGATGAAATCAACATGTTGATGTCGGGAAGTTACCAAAGTTGTATTGCTGACTTTATTCTAAAAAGGCAAGTGTTTAAAACTGTCCATGTTGGTGGTATCACCATTACCATTCTGAAAGGTTTCGGCAGCGAGCCCAATATTCAATTGAAACGGGGACCAAAGTCCAGTGTTGTGTTGTCGGCAGAAACGTGGAGAAAATTCACTGAGTACGCTTTTGCCATACAATACTACATTGCCAAAAAGAAGCAGGCTGCACATTACGTAAAAAGTTACGTAGAGAGTACAATCACAAATGCTGCTTATCTGCTTAACACGGAATACGGTTCTAATTCCTGTCTTGCTAAGGCCCCTGTCTCGATCTTCACTGATGCACTCAGAAGTACTCCAGACGAGTTGATTAGTGTTAATGGTCAAATGGATTACTACACAGCTCAGTCGCTTATAGATTTTGAAGGTATTAAAAATGAATGTATTATGTACTATTCAAGTTACATGAAGGAAAGAATTGAAAATGCATTGCAAGATATTCAAAAATCTTCCTAAGCCCACTGCAATTGTATTTGTGTTTTTTTGTTTTGTTTTATTTTTGTGTCTGTGTGTGTGTAAAGTGTCTGTGCATTTTGATTTTAATAAACATGTCACCAATCTTGATTCCTATTTTTGTCGTCATTTACCCAACAAAACAATATATTTGTTTTCGCTCATGAGATAAAAAAAATGTCACACCCAGTATGACAGTACTTTCATCATCTATTTTTTTGTCAATCATTCCAACACATTGCATATAAGAACTAAATTCAAACACAGTTCCGTGATACCAGTTTTAAACCACAAATTCTTTTTTACTGTTTGTGTTTTCAAATAACTTGTCTCATGGAAGACATTGTTCGGAAAAGAATCAGTTGCTCTCCTCATCTTTTAAATTGACTTTGAGACGTTTGCTATTTGTATTTTTCAAGGAGATAAAAAATGATGTTAAGAAACAGTACTTTCATTCTATAATTTTTTTCAATGATTCCAATAAGAACTAAATTGAAACACAGTTTCATGATACTGTTTTTTAAACTACCAATTCCTTTTTACTGTCTTTACTGTGTTTTTAAATATCTTATCTGGTTACCTACATTGTCCGGAATAGAATCAGTTGTACTGTGCATTTTTAAATTGACTTTGCTAGATGTATTTTCAATCATCTGCTTGATATGGATAAAACAGATTGCACTGTGCCATTTTTTTAAAAGACAGTTAGCTTTCACAAAGATGTGTTGACACATTTTTAAAAAATATTCTCAAAGAGGATAAAAGGATTTTCATAACGAAACACAATTTTTTTACATGATGATATATTACAAATCCACATATCAATATATATTTACAATTTAAAAATAAAAAAACTAAATGATATTTAACGAAACAAAAACAAATATTTACATATATACAAATTTTAAAATAAACTAACGCCTACATATAAAAACACACACACACACACACACACACACACACATTCACCACCTCCATTTGTTGTCTGTACTGGCCCGTTTCCTTTTTCGTCTGTCTTTGAACTCCTCAAAGAGAACTCTAATCGGGAATATTTCGACTCCCGATTTCTTCGCAGCCTCTTCAGCAGCTTCTTCTGCAGCGAGCAGACGGACCCGTGAGGCCACCCGCTCTTGCTCCTCTACAACTGCCCAATTTACGGGCGAGCAGGAGCGGTCCTGCGTCTGAAAAAAACAACACTAATATAAGTTTTCTATCACACAACACATGAACACAAACTGGTTTTATTTTGAAAAATCTACCTTTGCTCGCCACCTTTCACAGGGCGCCCCTGGCGCTGCTGCTGAAGTGGCTGCGACCCGCTCGCCGTCGTCTGCTCGGCCAGCTGATGAACACACAACACGGTATTATAGTCAGTCACCAATATGGCCGCCGTCTACGCTATTCACAGTCACAATCACCTGTTCTGAGCGCTCATTTTTCCACGCGCGCCTGCTGCTTGGCTTCTTCCTCTGCTTCTTAGGGAAGTTCTAAACACACACACACACACACACACACACATTAACATTTGTTTTCTTTCACTAATACTTCCCATGCGTAAACACAAAATTACTTACGAGTTCCGCGACAAGAGCCTGCTTAAGCGGGTCAGCGCGAGCTTGAGTTTTTCGCGTTGATTTCCGACGATGCGCCTGGTTCTTGCGCGGGCTGGGAGACACCACAGCAACAGGTGTCTGAGCGGCGTCTTCCCCCCCATTAAGGATATCATCCACCATGCTCTGATCGAGATTCTCCATGATGCTCCAGTATAACTCCTGAGGCAACACGAAGTCAATATTGTCCTAAAATCAGAAATACGCGTTACAAATTTGCACTGACACATTCACGTAAACATGCGATCGTTGAGATTCACGTACGAGTGACATGATGGCGGCTGGTGATGAGGAGGTGCACGCTGGGAGAACTGGAGGCGAACTGAACTGGCGCAAGGATCAGCAAGGGCTGGGGGGGCGAGTTACACACACACACACACACACACACACACACACGGATCAGGAGGCGTGGGAGGAAAAGTGCAGAAGGACAAGAGAGTAGGGAGGGAGGGGGTAAGGAGGGAGGGAGGGGGGGTAAGGAGGAGGGAGGGAGGGAGGGAGGGGGCAGGCCACATCAACTGTACGGGTAAAATTTTTCACCATAATCGGTTTCATTCATGATGCTACTGAATATGGCTAACAAATCCGGTACACTTTGCCTCCGCAAGTAGTGATATCTGGCGACCTGCTCGAAAGAACGCGGTAACACAAACTGTTCCGCTAACGATGTCATTTGCTCTTCCGAGCAGGCCAACGCACTCGTCTGGAATAATGAACGCCCTCTGTACGACGCCCGCGTGTACATGAGGTGGACATTACCGTCGTCGTACCGTTTTTCCTCCGACAGGATGAATCCCGGTACGACGGGGTTGTACTCCAAACTTTTAGTATTGCCATAAATCACTACCTCGAACAGGTTTTCGGAGAGGCCCAAGACCTCTCCGAGAGCATGCTCCAGTGCAGGCGTTGGTATATGCTCGTAATTACAGCTAATACTCAACACCCGCACCGGTACGCGGCAAAGTGGTACCGCCAGCTTCGCCAACCGCCGAAGCTGCCCCGCCGTCAACCTCAGCCAGCCTCCATCCACATACACATCTTTCCACCCCATCTCCTCCACCAAACTCTCCGCATACTCCCCCAGCCCTACTGCCCCCAGCACCAGGTACACCGCCAGCAACACGCTGGCATCGAACGCCTCCATCATTCTCATAAGTACCAAGGATGAGTTCATTTTTTCAAACTGTTCACACAAAACATCAACACCTGTCAGACACTCAAAGGTATTCAACACATCCCCCCACAGTAAACACAGAATATTTTACTCACTCGAAAGGGCCCTTGGTCCAAGTGCTGAAGGTTGCTGGGAAAGGCTTGCTGCGCACGGCGACGGTCTGCTCTGGTCAAGGGAACGGACAGAAGTGGACTTTTGCGGCCCTGCGAGTCCTGGCCAGATGCTCATAGAGACGTTTTCGCGTGGGAGGGAGAGGGGACGGTCCGCCGGACTCCTGGTTTACACCTGGTGTCCACTATTGTTCCTTAGATCCCCAGCGAAGCTAGGCAGATGCTCATTCAGAAGTTTTCGCGCGGGAGAGGAGAGGGGACGGCCCGGCGCGGCGGGCTCTGGTGTCCGCTTTTGTTGTCAGGCTTAACGCGCATATGCAGATGCCGCACCTCCATCACATTTTTTCCTCACAATGCAGGCGCAGACGCTGTCCTGCGGGGGACAGGTGAGCCGTGGGATTCTTTTGCGCGACAGCAAAGCTCCAAACAAACGATCATTAAATACAGGCACGCCGCTGCCGTGGCAAATGTTATCTCCCCCAATGTCCAAACGTATTCGGTATCGTCTTCAACAGCTGTGCCGTTTAATATTCCCGTACTGTTATACGGCTCCGTGGGCCGCGCGCTCGCGGTGCTACACAGTAATGCAACAAATGTAGCATACATGTTGAACCTTCGAACGCCCGAGCGCTACTACGCAACAAGTCGCGTTGTAGCCGCCCGTTTTACCTCCACATTTCCCTTGAACATCATAACCCTTTGAGGGAGGAGTCTTACGACTCTTACCATGGCGCTTCACCCGTGGAAGGGGGGGACCGTGGGCCGCGAGCGGGCCCGCCGCCGACGATGGGAGAGAGGGACGCGGGCAGCGCCGAATGCGGAAGAAGGGGGTGGTGAGGTGGGGGAGCAGTGCGGTGGAGGCCGAGCCGAGCCGAGCCGAGCCGAAGCCATTCGACGAGCGAAGAAGAGGGAGGGAAGGCGCGCCAGGCCGTACCGAACACAGCCGAAAGCTACAGTGCCGTGCCGTGGCGAACCGCCCGCCGACGCGCTCGCGCGACGCGGCGTCCGGCTGCACCACTACACGTCACGATCCACTTCGGGCAACTCATGGGCTGGTGGTCTAGGGGATAGAGCAGGCGGCTCTCAACCCGGAGGACCGCAGTTCAACTCCCGGCGACGGAGCTTTTTGTTATGAGGCTCCCCCACTCCAGAGGCTCCCCCACTCCAGAGGCGCGACCAGGAGCACATTAGCTGACGTCACCAGGAGCGACCAAGTACACATTCGCCCCCACTCCAGAGGCGCGACCAGGTACACACGACCAAGTGTATATCTTACTACTTACACCAATGGGACCTCAACTACACCCCTGGGACCTCAAGCACCCTGGGACCTCAAGTACATCAATGGGACTACAAGTACACCCCTGGGACCTCAAGTACACCTCTGGGACCTCAAGTACACGCCTTAGACCTTTAGTACACCCCTGGGACCTGAAGTACACCCCTGGGACCTCAAGTACACCAATAGGACCTCAAGTACACCCCTGGGACCTCAAGTACACCCCTGGGACCTCAAGTACACCCATGGGACCTCAAGTACACCCATGGGACCTCAAGTACACCCCTGGGACCTCAAGTAGATCAATGGGACCTGTACACCCCTGGGACCTCAAGTACACCTCTGGGACCTCAAGTACACGCCTTAGACCTTTAGTACACCCCTTGGACCTGAAGTACACCCCTGGGACCTCAAGTACTCCAATAGGACCTCAAGTACACCCCTGGGACCTCAAGGACACCTCTCGGGTCTCAAGTGTATTACTGGGACCTTTAGTACAGTGCTGGGACCTGGAGTACACCAGAGCGACCATGAGTGTGCACTTGGGACCACAAGTATAAACTTGGGACCTCGAGTGCGTCCTTTTAACGTCAGGTTCACTCCTGGGACCTTAAGAATATCTCTGGGACTGCCAGTATACCCCCGTGTCCTTACGGAGCTATCTAGTTTTTTTGGTGGTCCTTGATCCGCAAGGATGGTCAATGATTCCTTATTTCTGGTTCAAGGACTGGCCTGCCGGTCCTTGAAAAATGACTTTTTTTCTGGTACGGTCCTTGAATCGTTCCTCTGGTCCTTGAAAAGTGCATTTTGTCCTTGAAAACGGCAAAAATGTCCTTGAAGTCCAAGGACGCGTTTTTACCGTGCTCTCGTCACATTTGAAAGCGGGTTTTTCTTATCAACTAGGTAGATGTACGCCAGACCACGTCTCGCGTAACAGGCTTCGCGATATCTCGCGAAACACTGTTACGCTGCGACGCGCCTGCGTACATCTACCTAGGCCTGCGGCGCTATCTGTATGGATTAGGATGCGCTTTAAGTAGCGAAACAGTAGGCGCAATTAAATTTCACTCGAGCAGACGGTTCCGGCGATATGCTAGTCTGTGATAAGCGAAAATCTGAGAAATACACTAGGTAGATGTACGCCAGACCACGTCTCGCGTAACAGGCTTCGCGATATCTCGCGAAACACTGTTACGCTGCGACGCGCCTAGCCTGCGTCCATCTACCTATTCGCGGCGCTGTCAGTATAGATCAGGTAGATGTACGCCAGACCACGTCTCCCGTAACAGGCTTCGCGATATCTCGCGAAACACTGTTACGCTGCGACGCGCCTGCGTACATCTACCTAGCCTGCGGCGCTGCTCAGTATGGGAGGAGGGTGCCATAAAAAGACGCTTCGAGTAATTCTATATGCTAGTCTGTGATAAGCGAAAATCTGAGAAATACACAACTCTGAGCGTATACTAGGTAGATGTACGCCAGACCACGTCTCGCGTAACAGGCTTCGCGATATCTCGCGAAACACTGTTACGCTGCGACGCGCCTGCGTTCATCTACCTAGGCCTGCGGCGCTGTCAGTATGGATAAGGATGCAAAAAAAAGGAGAAAACAAAAACGCTTCGAGTAACGAAACAGTAAGCACCATTAAATTTCACTCGTGCAGACGGTTCCGGCGATATGCTAGTCTGTGATAAGTGAAAATCTGAGAAATACACAACTCTACGCGTATATTAAGGACTTTTTGTTCAAATTTGATGCTGCAGCGGCTTAACCGTGCGAGATACGGCCAAACGGACGAAATTTCCGCCCACAGGGTCGCAACTCGTCGAAATACCCCGGAAACGACACCCAGCATTCATTTTCAGGACTTTTCGCACATAAAACATGCTGTAGCGGCTAAACGGTAAGAGATACGGCCAAACGGACGAAATTTTCGCCCAGAGGGCCGCAACTCGCCGAGTTACCCCTAAGGACACTGTAAAATAATTTTTTTTAAATTAATTTTTTTTTGGGAAAATGTGAATCATTTTTTTACAGTGTCAATTTTTGAGCTAGAGTGCCTATTTTCGAACTCGACCGAGCTTTTTAGTCAAGGAAACTACAGTAAAAATTTCAACTCGATATCTCAACTCGTTCTCGAGTTATCGTGCGCACAGACACACACACAGACAGACACACAGACACACAGACACACAGACAGACAAACATTGAACTTTTTTAGCACTCAAGTGGCGTAATAGGCTTCGCTATCGCTCAGCCAATTACGGACTTTGTCGAAATTTGACGCTGCAGCGGCTTAACGGAGCGAGATACGGCCAAACGGACGAAATTTCCGCCCATAGGGTCGCAACTCGCCGAGTTACCGCTTAGGACATTGAAAAATAGATATTTGTTTTTAGAATTAATTTTTCGAAAATGTAAATTAATTTTTAACGGTGTCAATTTTTGAGCTAGAATGCCCATTTTCGAACTCGACCGAGCTTTTGGGGCAAAGAAGCTACAGTTAAAATTTCAACTCGATATCTCAACTCGTTCTCGAGTTATCGTGCGCACAGACAGACAGACAGACAGACAGACAGACAGACAGACAGACAGACAGACACACAAACATTGAACTTTTTTAGCACTCCAGTGGCGTAATAGGCTTCGCTTCGCTCAGCCAATTAGGATGCCATAAAAAAAACGCCTTGAGTAACGAAACAGTGGGCGCAATTAAATTTCACTCGTGCAGACGGTTCCGGCGATATGCTAGTCTGTGATAAGCGAAAATCTGAGAAAAACACAACTCTAAGCGTATATTAAGGACTTTTTGTCGAAATTTGACGCTGCAGCGGCTTAACGGTGAGAGGCACGGCCAAACGGATGAAATTTCCGCCCAGAGGGTCGCAACTCGCTGAGTTACCCCTAAGGACACTGCAAAAAAATATTTATTTTTAAAATTATTTTTTGCGAAAATGCAAATTAATTTTTAACGGTGTCAATTTTTGAGCTAGAATGCCCATTTTCGAACTCGACTGAGCTTTTGGGGCAAGGAAGCTACAGTAAAAATTTCAACTCGATATCTCAACTCGTTCTCGAGTTATCGTGCGAACAGACAGACACACAGACAGACAGACAGACAGACAGACGGACAATGAACTTTTTTAGCACTCCAGTGGCGTAATAGGCTTCGCTTCGCTCAGCCAACAACTCTAAGCGTATATTAAGGACTTTTTGTCGAAATTTGACGCTGCAGCGGCTTAACCGTGCGAGATACGGCCAAACGGACGAAATAGACCTTTCCGATGGATCTGGACCGGAACCCAGACCCGTCGTTTTAGCCGTATCCGGTATGAGAAATCATGGGTGCGGATGAGATTCGCCGCCGCCATCTTGAATTAGCCGTCACCGGCGTATGTAGGGATATCTCGGAGCTCTTTTTTAATAGTTACAGGTTTAAGAAGGTAATTGGTGATTTAAAATGTCAGAAATATATTGTAAAGCTCATTGAATCGCTTTTTGAGGAGGAAATGTGCTGAAATGTGTCATTTTGTTCGCAAAAGGTTAAAGGGGTTCCTTTGTAAGATACACATAACCCCGACTGGGTTTGTTTTGATACTTTTTAATCTTAAATACACCGTAGTTTGATCATGTTTAAAGGTAAATTTATTCGCGAGTGATAAATTAACACCCTATCAATAAAGCATCGAAATGTAAACTCCTTGCAGAAGTTTTGTATCTTCGAAATCTTTGCTGAAAGTGACAGTATCTTTTCACTATTTATTTCAGCAACCAACTGAGTTATATTTTTAATATTTTTTATAATATACATTTTTTATTTATGACACACCCTGAATATGGTGAGTTTGCATCCTGAAAATCTCATATTAAAACTCCGCCTCAGTTTATGACTAAAGTATTTAACAATCTCATAGGCTCGCAAAGAACCTGGCATAGAGTTCAAGACAGCAAGAAGCGGCTGGAAAAAAATTGATTTACACTTTGATGCTGGTCTCAGTAATGATGGACAGCAGAAACCCTTCATTAATCCAATTTTCCAGGTATTAATTTTGTAGTACTTGAGGGAATGCACACATATACAGTAGTTGGAATGTTCACATCTTTTTGCAGATGCTGCTGCACGTCCCGTTATTTGTTGAATTTATCAATTCAGATACTGAGCACCGCCTAAGATGCAGATCAACCCTTAACTGTTACACCTGTGGATTTTATAAACTCATGTCATCGATGAAGAAGCTGGGCTCTGCTGAACCCAATCTTTTTCTTTTTAAGTTAACTAGTGAGTATGCCAATATATGAAGTTTACATTAAGGTGCAAGTCATGAAATTTAACTTATTGAAACTTATTGAATATCCTTTTTCTACAGAGTCCCAGTGTGTTGATGCAGCATCACATTTAGAAAGGCTGCTTGAATTATTAAATTATGAGTTTGCTTTGAGATGTGGCAGAAATCAGTAAGTGCAATGATTTCCTGACTGCATGTGAATCCTCCTAGTTCCAAAAGTATCAACGTTCCTTTTGTTTTGTAGGTTTGATTTAGCTAATGTGGTAGGTGCTCCAGTGAACCAAATGTTTGCATCCTCCAAACAAACAAGAGGTGAATATACCTTCACTTTACTGTTCTAAATAATTATATTAAAATTACGAAACTTTATCATTATTTTTCTCAGCTGCCATATCAGATTGGGATTAAAAAATTTGTTTTGGGACTTCCCACCAGGATATCATCCCCTTCATTAATATTATTCACTTGTCTATGTTCATGCAGGTGAGTGCTCCTCATGCGGCGTTAAGGATGTCAGCATCCCATTCAACATTGTAAGGATTACTCGCAGTGAAGTCCCGTTTCAAGAAAGTGTGCTAGCAATTTGCATGAAGGGGGAACTAATGCAGTGCATTTCTTGTGAAAAAGAAATGATTAACTATAAGACACATTCCATGACCTTGGCTCCATATCTCTTCATATCACTTAAAAGGTATGCCAAGATAATGTGCGAGGAATTGTTGTTTAGCTGTTGCGAGTTATTTGTGTAGTGTTTGTATGGTAGTTATTGTTTTCTTGTTCATATGTTGGTGTTTATTGCGTCCCGAGTAAAATTTTGATTTTTGTAGGGGCTCTTCAGACACCAAAGCTTTTGAATTTCCTAAATCACTAGTCATCCATCACAGAAGATTCAATTTTTTGGCATGTGCTGGTGAAAATATATCTTTCACCCAGTGCCCAGATGGGCATACAAGGTTGCAGCAGGACTCACTGGTATGTAAACTTCATTTAATAGAACTTGAGTAAAGTAATGAATATGATTTATTCATAATTGTAGTAGTACTTGTTAAATGTTGTACAATCATTTCTAAAATAAATCACAGTTAGTATGCGGTCATAAACTCCGCTACAAATTAAAAGGAACAGAAAGGAAGATCACATTGATTTAGAGTTGTACAATAATAATTTCACCTGAACTTACATTACAGGTGGTTGCCATGTCCTTTTCATCTTTTATGAAGACTGCAGCAATGAAGGGAGACAGCATACTGCTGCTGTACTCAAGAGTTGACCTAAAGAAAAAAGTCTTCATGAGGAACAATTATTGTGAGGTAACTTATTCAATCCAAAAAATTTTAACTGCAATGGTTCAAGGTTTCTGGGAGTTAACATAGTAATATAGTCAACAGCCAAAATCTCACTGTGAAATTGAATTAATTTTCCCCTCAATTCAGTCCATCTATCAAGGTCAAAATTTACTTCTACACAAGCCGAGCCTTTTTCAGACCACATGAAGAAATCACATGTCTTTATTTCTGTCACACCCATCTGCACCTGCATTTGGTCATAGTATGGGTGGTTTTTCTTCATTGATAGATTGCCAGTGGAATCTCTAGTCAGTGGGAATCTTTCCCGTTGTTTTTTGTTGAGCTTTGTATGAAAGTCCTGAATAGCACTGTTTCTCAGGGTAAATGGACATTTGATTTCAACAATCCTATCCTCTTCAAATGTAGATGTCACATACCCATCAGGGCTGCATGCAATTCCAAAATACTTAACATTGGTGCACAATCCAGCCAGCCTAATAGAGGTTGATGGTTCTTGAACCAGTCTAAGTTGAAGGTAGTCTTCCCTTGCTCGTTTTTCATTGCTGATACCATATCTCATTGCTTTTGTACTAATTTGTTTCATGGTCCACAAGTGGCTTCTCAGGTACTCTTTAATAGCGTTTAAACTTTTCATGTGTGCCACTTCTCTGGCCTTTGATGCAGTCACAAAAAGACATCGCAGCTGATGCCATAACTGACAGTCACTTTGATTTTCAGTGTTAGGAAATTCCACTACATTGCTGTCAATTGTGGTAAAACTTTTTATTTGCCTTGCTAGTGCTACCAGAAATTGATTTCTGCATTCTATGAAAAGAGAAAGGTCGGCATCATCATAGTAGGGTTGAATGTATTCAATTTCCATGGACAAGGACCACATAGTTTGTGGATCTCTTCCACTTAGGGCTGCAAGTAAATCATTAACCTTCTGTCTTTGGTCTGCATTTCTAATTGCTGTGGGCCTGGGGTCAAAAGTTGATCTTCTTTTGATGTCTACCTTGAATGATTCATAATTCTTTTGCTTCACAAACCCAGGATCTCGCTGCAGTGATCCACGGTTCCACACACAAGGTTTTGACGTGCACGTTATAGCTGAAAAAATGATTGAAAAAATATAAATGCATTGAAATGAGATATTCAAAGTTACTAAAATAATAAGATGATCATTACAAATTTGGAAGGAAGGATTTTGCTTGTCTTAGAGTAATTGCTCATTGTAGCTAACTGCACACAAGCAGGTACAACCCCCCCTTTTATTTATTTATTTATTTATTGATTATTTATTTTTTTAAAGGTGGAAACAGGTGATGTTGGTGAGCAGGAGTCCAAATTTGGTGAAAAATCCTCGAAAGAGGAGTGTAATACAGAAGTATGGGACCATAGTGATGAGGCGAAATCTGATGAATCATCTGACAGACTTGGTTACAAGTCAACCCAAACAGCTGTAAGTTTTAGAATGATAGCTAACTGACTTTATTTCACTGAAATAGGAATGTATTTAATTTGTCTTCTTCCTTTAGATCACAAAAACGGAAGAAGTTGCTGTGCAAGTTAAGAGTATGCCTGAGTGTAATGATGTTGCTACCCAGGTCAATTTTCTGGATTTTGAACTTATCAGTACCAGTGAAAAATTCAAATTTTGGACTGGCCTATCTGTTGCGGATTTTGAGGTACTTTACTCTCTCATTGGTGGCAAGGATTGCTTGTCAAAGGTGAAATTTAACTACAGATTAGATACCCCGAAGAAAGTGAGGGCAGAAAAGTCATTAAAAATTAGCTATAAAGACCGCCTATTCATGTTTCTGCTGCGTCTCAGAAGAGGCTTACCTTTAGAGGAATTGGCTTGGATGTCTGGAATGAGTGTGTCTCAAACAGGTGAAATATGCTATGTGATGACTAGGACTGTCCAACTGGGACTGAAGCAGGCGGAACCTCGCTGCTTTCCTTCAGCGGCGAAACAGAGAGTCAGCAAGCCAGCACCAATGAGGCCCTGGAGAAATCTCAGAATTTTGCTGGATGGTGTTGAATTCCGCACAGAGATGCCCAGTAATTTCCACATGCAAGGAAATTTATATTCCAAGTATAAGCATGGCAATACAGTAAGATTTATAGTAGGCATTTCTTGCGATGGGGCCACAATTTTTGTTTCTCCTGCAGCTGAAGGAGCTTTAAGTGAAAAAGAAGCAGTGCTACAGGGGGGTCTGTTGCAGAAGTTGGACAAGGGAGATGTTGTAATGACAGACAGAGGTTTTGATATTGCATCAGAACTGCATGCAGTTGGGGCTGTATTGGTGAAGCCACCAACAGGGGGAAATCATGATGGTTTCACTGAAGCGGAGTTAATGTTGACCAAGGCCATTGCTCCTGCCAGAATCTACACCGAACACGCAATGGCAGAAATAAAAGACAACAGACTGCTCCAGGGGACTATCCCATTGAGTCTGTACAGTATGCTCCCTGACCTTGTGTACATAGCTGCTTACTTGAGAAATTTCTCACCATCAAGAGTAAGATCTAAGCCATTCAGGCAGACTGAAGGAGATGTGTACCAACTGAATACTTTGTTTGAAGAACAGTTATAGGTGATAATACAATTTCTTTTGGTGATATTTTATGTGATTTCTGATGATAGTACTGAACCAAAAATAAAGTTACCTCCTTTACAATTTTTTTTCTTTATTACCTGACCTTATTTACTATGGTATGCAAGTTACAAGAAAGTATTCATGCCCATGCTCAGAATTGGGGATGCTGCAGCCAGTGATGAAGATGAATCAGGGGGGAAGCAACAAGTGTGCAACAGAAAAGTGCCAGGTATAGGGACACTATTTTCAGAGATGAAGACTTTGAAAGCAAATACCAATCGACCCAAAGAAACACAAACTATTCAAAAAGACCCACATACCACATCAATGGATATCACATTACAGTAAAGAGGACATAAATTATTGCAGTTGCTGTTCATGCAAGCTTAAGTCATGACAGGCATAAAGAGCAGGAACTAGAGTAAGATAGCTGCAATGAAAAAGTAATCAAATTAAAGATATTGCTCACAGTTGATCAACTCCTTAGTTGCTGAACCTGTCCAAAATCACAGCTGAAAAAAAATTGTGACATGATTTTGTATGAAACTACAAGAGTAATTTTTACAGAGAAAATCTGTATGTAATAGAAAATAATGATAGATAGTAATAAATGATGCTTGTCAAAAAACTCACAGTGACATACATTCTGACACTTTACATAAATGTAGATCCACTCCTGTTCGGTATGTAATGCACATCTTACCTTTATGCCCATTGATTCTTATGTGGGTTAAAATGAAAAACAGTACTGCTCCAACATGGCTGCATCTCCCAAGAGCCTTGGCAGGACACATCTGGTCACATTGTGCCACATAAATAGATCCAGACACATTAGAGATGGCAACAGAAACCTTATACGCTCTCTTCTTCATTGAAGCGCGAACTTGGGCTGTTATATAGTGGACTCTACCCTGCACAATGTCCCTCACATCTCTCACCCATCCACTTTTCACAAATTGAAGTCCTCGACGCATGGGTTTCATGGAGGAAATGATGTCTTCTTCATAACCATCAAGAAAATCTCTTGTAGAAATCTGGTTTGTTTCTTCGTCATCCTCATCACTTGAATTGACATCTGAATCATTATCTGCATGGTATGCCGGTGCCTCTTCGACAATGTAATGATAAATTGTCCCAAAATTAAATGAGGCCGGTAAGTCATGAGCAGGGAAAGGATCCCACTTGCCAGGGGGAAATTCCACAATTGTCTGCTGCCATAAGCCTTGGCTAGCCTGAAAGAAATCACATTTGCAATGCTATCAAATCAGAAATGTGACAGATAGATAAAAGAGGGTGAGCACCAACGTAATGAAATTACAATTTACTACGAATAAAATCACACCTGAACATGATGTGATGTAGAGGACATTAATTGCCGCTTCTTCATCTCATACCACTTTCCACCATCCACACCTGGATCAATGATGTGATCCCTTCCTGCAGCAATGCAATCTTTGACCCTGAAAAAAGTACAGTGTTGTGAGAATTGAAGATACCTCAACTCCACCACCACCTACAGTTTATTTTTACCTTTTTATTTTTTGTGCTTTTGTTCCAGCTGCAACAAGGTCAGGCCTGCATTTCAACCAACGGTCTAGAATTTTGCAGCTGTTCGCTTCCACACAAGGGTTTGGAAGTATTGCCCCAGGAACGTCATTCACTGTCAATACAACTTGTACATGGGTGTTGTCACGATCACAACCAAGTCCTGATTCATTTAGCTGTAAAGAAATTATTGCTTTTAAAGATATCAACTTTACACAGTTGAACTTCAGACATGCACTACATTTTTTACCTGAGGTGAAAGTGCCGTTATCCCATTGCCTTCTTCAAAATCAACATTTTCGTCATTTTCCTGTACTTGCTCAGATATATTATGTATGTTCTGCAGAGAGAAAGAAAGGTATGATTTCACAACGATTATGAATTGCGAGTGGCAATTCCAAGAACACTCTGCAAATTGAGCATTTATTCTACTGACTCACTTGTAAAATGGCATAGTCGTGGGAGGACTGAGAAGAGTGATCCTTAGAAGAAAAAATGGGTTAAATGTATTCCTGTGATCGAAAATGAGTCCTTAAGATGATGCAAAGTAAAATGAAATCTACCTTTGGTGCTTCCCGCTTGCTTCTCTTGACGACCAGCTTTTCAAGAGGGGGGTTTACAGTGACTTCAGCACTTGGATTGAACTGTGGGACATAATAAAATAAAATACAAAGACATACAATACTGAATACAGTTTCCATTTGTTGAGAAGACATGATATCCGACCTGAAGTTGCCTTGCCACTTCCACATTGTTTGGAGAATCTGCAATACCACTGTCGTCACTATTAGTTGCTGAGAGATCCAACATTTCATTTGTATCCTGCACATGAACAATTACAAAATATAATACCTTCACAGAACAATAATATTTGAGGATGAGCATTCCAGGAATAAGATCTGAAATAGAGCAATCACTGAAGATACTTACTCGTAAAATGGCATAATCATGGGAAGACTGGGATGAGTGATCCTGCAAGTAAAAGTTTTTGTAAAAATCTATCACTGATGGAATACGACTCATTACAATGTTGCAAAATGATAGCAACTGCACCTTTGGTTCTACCCGCCTGCTTCGAGTTATCACTAGCCTTTCAAGAGGAGGATTTTCATGGCTTTTGGCAGTGTCATTCTCATTCTCCTATTGAGTACAATAAGCAATTATCAGCAGGAAAGTAAAAAGAGAAGTACGATGTGCAAAACATGTCCTACCATGAAAATGTCTTCTGCCAACTCTTCCCAATCGTCATCATCATTATGGTCAGGGTTTTGAGATACCTATACAATACGAGAACAAGCAACAATTTTAGGAAGTGATTCGTATAGTGTACATACTATAATATCCAAATGATGAATGTACAGATAGGTTCAATACCTTTCCCACAAAGGCCTGAGGAAACAGTGCCTTCTTGGCACAAGCTTCCCCCCTGGAATAAGACTGTGTCTTAGGCTGCGAAAGAAACTCGCTTGGGGAGAAGCGTACCGGCCTCCTTGCAGCCCGCTTCTTGGGAGGGCTTCTCCTGGTCGGGGTAAAAGGCACAGGCCTTTTACTGTTGCCCGCCTGTAAAACAAATTGTTTAGAAGAGACTTCAGTCATAAACTGAGGCGGAGTTTTAATATGAGATTTTCAGGATGCAAACTCACCATATTCAGGGTGTGTCATAAATAAAAAATGTATATTATAAAAAATATTAAAAATATAACTCAGTTGGTTGCTGAAATAAATAGTGAAAAGATACTGTCACTTTCAGCAAAGATTTCGAAGATACAAAACTTCTGCAAGGAGTTTACATTTCGATGCTTTATTGATAGGGTGTTAATTTATCACTCGCGAATAAATTTACCTTTAAACATGATCAAACTACGGTGTATTTAAGATTAAAAAGTATCAAAACAAACCCAGTCGGGGTTATGTGTATCTTACAAAGGAACCCCTTTAACCTTTTGCGAACAAAATGACACATTTCAGCACATTTCCTCCTCAAAAAGCGATTCAAGGAGCTTTAAAATATATTTCTGACATTTTAAATCACCAATTACCTTCTTAAACCTGTAACTATTAAAAAAGAGCTCCGAGATATCCCTACATACGCCGGTGACGGCTAATTCAAGATGGCGGCGGCGAATCTCATCCGCACCCATGATTTCTCATACCGGATACGGCTAAAACGACGGGTCTGGGTTCCGGTCCAGATCCATCGGAAAGGTCTATTTCCGCCCGAAGGGTCGCAACCCGTCGATATACCCCGGAAACGACACCAAGCATGCATTTTCTGGACTATTCGCCCATAAAACATGCTGTAGCGGCTAAACGGTAAGAGATACGGCCAAACGGACGAAATTTTCGCCCGGGGGGTCGCAACTCGCCGAGGGACCCCTTAGGACACTGTAAAATAATATGTGTTTTCAATTTTTTTTTTTTTTTGAAAATGTAAATCATTTTTTTACAGTATCAATTTTTGGGCTAGAGTGCTCATTTTTGAACTCGACCGAGCTTTTTAGGCCAAGAAGCTACAGTAAAAGTTTCAACTCGATATCTCAACTCTTTCTCGAGTTATCGCGCGAACAGACAGACACACACACAGACACACACACATACAGACACACACACAGACAGACACACACACACACACAGACGGACATTGAACTTTTTTAGCACTCCAGTGGCGTAATAGGCTTCGCTTCGCTCAGCCAATAAAACGAACAAAGAACCCAGAGAGAAAATCTCAAGTCACAAAAGAAAAAATGACAAAACTTATGAATAATTGTAAATATTGAGCAAGCAACTTTTACAAAAATATCTTTAGCACATGGATTTAACCTTTAACAAAACAAATTACTAGGTAGATGTACGCCAGACCACGTCTCGCGTAACAGGCTTCGCGATATCTCGCGAAACACTTTTACGCTGCGACGCGCCTGCGTACATCTACCTAGGCCTGCGGCGCAGTCAGCCATAAAAATAATACGTTTTGAGTAACGAAACAGCCGGCGCCATTAAATTTCACTCGTGCAGACGGTTCCGGCGATATGCTAGTCTGTGATAAGCGGAAATCTCAGAAATACACAACTCTAAGCGTGTATTAAGGACTTTTTGTCGAAATTTTACGCTTCACGGTGCGAGTTACGGCCAAACGGACAAAATTTTGGCCACAGGGTCGCAACTCGTCGAAGTACCTCGGAAACGACACCCAACATACAATTTAAGGACCTTTCTCCCTTAGGTCATGCAGTAGCGGCTAAACGGTAGGAGATACGGCCAAACGGACGAAATTTCCGCCCAAAGGGTCGCAACTCGTCGAAATACCTCGGAAACGACACCCAACATGCAATTTGAGGACTTTCCGTCCCAAAGTCACGCAGTAGCGGCTGAACGGTTAGAGATACGGCCAAACGGACGAAATTTTCGCCCAGTGGGTCGCAACTCACCAAGTTACCTCTTAGAACGCAAAAAAAATAATTTTTTTTAAAATTATATTTTTTCTGAAAGTGTAAATTAATTTTTAACAATGTCAATTTTTGAGCTAGAATGCTGATTTTCGAACTCGTCCGAGCTTTTGGGGCAAGGAAGCTACAGTAAAAATTTCAGCTCGATATCTCAACTCGTTCTCGAGTTATCGCGCGAACAGACAGACACACACACAGACACACACACACAGACACACCCACACACACACACACACACACACACACACAGACGGACATTGAACTTTTTCAGCAGTCCAGTGGCGTAATAGGCTTCGCTTCGCTCAGCCAAAAATGTCACTCAATATTTGTATTTTAAGGCAAGTCGCCTGTCAATTTTTGCAATGCAGTATGGCTTGGCAGTAACATTGATGACTTCACGCCGACACTCATAGCAGTTGTGGTTGAGAGACACCCATTGGGTGCCGCAGGCCAAACAACATTGAATGTGAAAGGGGCATCCCCAAAGACTGGCCACTTCCGTGTTTGGAGTTAGTTCATTTCTACAGATGACAAACTCATCGCCTTCGCTTTCGGACAACAGAAAACAAGCAGGCCCGCCCTACCGCCAAACGTCGTTGCCAGCTCCGCTTCGCTACGCTGGCAACTCCGTTCGGCAGGGGGCTTGCCTGCTTGGCCTGCCGGCGGCGTTCCTGGTTAGCCTTCGGCCCGACCCAAAAGCCTCAAAGCGTCTTCTTCACTTTAAAATTATCGGGCCTTCGCACAGTGGGGCCGATTCGTAAAAACTGGTCTAAACCCATAGCTTGGAAACGAGTCGAGTTATTGACGGAACAACAAGTGCCCCTGTGGTTTTGAGGGTAGCCGAACTCATTTCTTTCCTCAAATCTTGCGTGACAGGGGCGGAACTGGGTTCAAAAAGGGGGGAAAAACCGAAAAATACATCAAATTCAACGAAAATATATATTTGGGGGTTTTGAGGGTCGCTGAGCTCATTTCTAGCCTCAAATTTTGCGTGACAGGGGCGCAACTAGGTTAAAAAAGGGGGGCAAAACCGAAAAATGCATGAAATTCAACGAAAATATATTTTTGGGGGTTTTGAGGGTTGCTGAGCTCATTTCCAGCCTCAAATTTTGCGTGACAGGGGCGGAACTAGGTTCAAAAAGGGGGGCAAAACCGAAAAATGCATCAAATTGAGCGAAAATACGTGTGGAGGGGTTTGGAGGGGCGCTGGTTTCATTTCTGGCCTCAAATGTGGTGTACCAGGGGAAGAACTGGGTATCAGAATGAAAGCGCAGGGCGAGTCGCTCACCTGTGCGCGTGCGCAGCGCCGGCCGGCCGGCCGGCCGGGCTGGGCCGGGCCAGGCGAGCGAGCTCAGCTGTCGCGTCGTCATGGCGACGCGCGTCGACATCACCTCACATTTTTACTCGCCACGGCCAAAGCGGCGGATTGCGGCAGCCGATCTCAAACGGAATAAAATCTTGAAGGTTCAAGCTTTACTCTCACATGCGAATCACTGCGGCAATCGGCGGCAATCGTTTTATATCTCAATGCAAAGTCGGCTGTCGATCTTACGCACTGCCGTTTGTAGACTCCCCGAAAATAATTAATTTCAGTTCTTTAACGTACATTATTTTTAAAAACAACTATAGAAACTGAAAGATAAAGGATCAGACTATGGCTGAGGTGAGTGGTCTTTTGATGTAGGTGAGTGGGGAAGTGTAGAACTGCACCAAAAAAATGCCTAGGTTAGGTGCTGTCGCGCGCTCATTTTGCTGCGCGCGGAACTGCACTTTTCGATAATTCATAGAAATCGGTACAGGAGTATTAAAAATCCAAGCGAGACGGTTTTCAACAGTTTGAACATTAGTGATTTGGGTCCCGTAGAAAAATTTGCGAAGTATCGAGAAAAAAAATTCGATTATGTCCACCTTTTTTCAGTTTTGCCCCACTGTGCTACGGCCCGAACTGGCATTCCCTTTGGTAATATTAAAAGTTTGTAACGGTGAACCACCGTAACTACAGCCCTCCCTTCTGCTCTGAAAACGCGCTGCTAGTATAGGAATTATAGAGCCGTGTTTTCAAAACGGTCACTACTTACGTACAACTCTCAAAATTCGGTTTATGGGGCTGCAGAATTACGCAAAACCCATTACACGACATGCAGCATAGTGTTTTCAGTTATTTCGGTCGTCGATAGGGCTTTAGTGCCAAAACTGTAAGAGGTAGAGCGTAACGGACGAAATTTTGGCCCAAAGGGTGGCAAAATGACGCAAAACACATGACACGATACCCAACGTGATGTTTTCGGATATTACGCTCGTCGACGTGGCTGTAGCGCCGAAACGGTAAGAGATAGAGCGAAACGGACGAAATTTTGGCCCAAAGGGTCGCAAAATGACGCAAAACCCATGACACGATGCCCAACGTGATGTTTTCGGATATTTCGCTCGTCGACGTGGCTGTAGCGCCGAAACGGTAAGAGATAGAGCGAAACGGACGAAATTTTGGCCCATAGGGTCCTATAACTCAACGAGATACCCCTTAGGAGACCATAAAACTTTATTAAAAATATTTTTATTTCTCAGTTCTGCAAAACTTTAATAATTTTTTCAGTGCGTTAATGAGGGTTGGCAGGATTTGCACCAAGCGTTTCGATGTCAAGGAGTGACCCTTAAGATACCCTAAAAATTTCAGCTCTCTAGCTCAACTCCTTCGAGTGGAACAGACAGACAAACAAACAGACAGACAGACAGACAAACAGACAGACACCAGATCGATTGCATAAGCCCGCTCTGAAGCTTTTTCAAAGCAGAAGGGCGGGCTAAAAACACTAAATTAGCAAATACCAAGGACTGTAGTCACCACACTCCTACGAGAGACAAAATTTAACAACAGCAAGGACTCACCTGCTCATTTGGAGGAGGTCTTGCATCTTAAACTAGGTAGATGTACGCCAGACCACGTCTCGCGTAACAGGCTTCGCGATATTTCGCAAAACACTGTTACGCTGCGGCGCGCCTGCGTACATCTACCTAGGCCTGCGGCGCTGTCAGTATGGATAAGGATGCCATAAAAAAAAAACGCTTCGAGTAACGAAACAGTAAGCGCCAGTAAATTTCACTCGTGCAGACGGTTCCGGCGATAGGCTAGTCTGTGATAAGCGAAAATCTGAGAAATAAACAACTCTAAGCGTATATTAAGGACTTTTTATCGAAATTTGACGCTGCAGCGGCTTAAAGGAGCGAGATACGGCCAAACGGACGAAATTTTCGCCCAAGGGGCCACAACTCGTCGAAATACCTCGGAGACGACACCCAACATGCATTTTTAGGACTTTTCTTCCTTTCGTCACGCAGTAGCGGCTAAACGTTAAGAGAAACGGTCAAACGGACGAAATTTTCGCCCAAAAGCCGCAGCTCGCCGAGTTACCCCTTAGGACACTGAAAAATATGTATTTATTTTTAACATTATTTTTTCGAAAATGTAAATTAATTTTGAACGGTGTCAATTTTTGAGCTAGAATGCCCATTTTTGAACTCGACCGAGCTTTTTGGGCAAGGAAGCTACAGTAAAAGTTTGAACTCGATATCCTAACTTGTTCTCGAGTTATCGCGCGAACAGACAGACACACAGACACACAGACGGACATTGAACTTTTTCAGCAGTCCAGTGGCGTAATAGGCTTCGCTTCGCTCAGCCAAAAAATATAAAAAAATAGTAGGAATGTAATGACCCATTTAAAAAAAATAAAAAAATAGTAGGAATGTAATGACCCATTAAAAAAATTTAATAGAAATATATGTGAAAGGTACTTACTAGGCGCCTTCCTTGCTGGTGTTTTGGGATCATCAATATCTGAGTCCTGTAGAAAACATGGCTTTTTTAAAAGGAAATGAATTGTGTCAGAGATAGGAAGTAGACTAGGTAGATGTACGCCAGACCACGTCTCGCGTAACAGGCTTCGCGATGTTTCGCGAAACACTTTTACGCTGCGACGCGCCTGCGTACATCTACCTAGGCCTGCGGCGCAGTCAGCCATAAAACAATACGTTTTGAGTAACGAAACAGCCGGCGCCATTAAATTTCACTCGTGCTGACGGTTCCGGCGATATGCTAGTCTGTGATAAGCGGAAATCTCAGAAATACACAACTCTAAGCGTGTATTAAGGATTTTTTGTCGAAATTGTCGCTTAACGGTGCGAGTTACGGCCAAACGGACGAAATTTGCCACGGGGTCGCAACTCGTCGAAGTACCTCGGAAACGACACCCAACATACAATTTAAGGAATTTTCTCCCTTAGGTCATGCAGTAGCGGCTAAACGGTAAGAGATACGGCCAAACGGACGAAATTTCCGCCCAAAGGGTCGCAACTCGTCGAAATACCTCGGAAACGACACCCAACATGTAATTTGAGGACTTTTCGTCCCAAAGTCACGCAGTAGCGGCTAAACGGTTAGAGATACGGCCAAACGGACGAAATTTTCGCCCGGAGGGTCGCAACTCGCCGAGCTACCTCTTAGAACGCCAAAAAAAATATTTTTTTTAAAATTATATTTTTTCTGAAAGTTTAAATTAATTTTTAACAATGTCAATTTTTGAGCTAGAATGCTGATTTTCGAACTCGTCCGAGCTTTTGGGGCAAGGAAGCTACAGTAAAAATTTCAGCTCGATATCTCAACTCGTTCTCGAGTTATCGCGCGAACAGACAGACACACAGACACACACACACACAGACGGACAACGAACTTTTTTAGCACTCCAGTGGCGTAATAGGCTTCGCTTCGCTCAGCCAATGAGCTACTTACATCTGACTTGAGTGTAGGCCTCATGGCGGTCCTCTTCCGTTTCATGGGCTTCTTTTTTGGTTCGTGGCAGACAAACAGGGAAAGGTGAGTTTAAAACGAAGCCATGTCATCTCAAGGAGGGCTGGTTGATGAAAGTTCATACCTTAGCTTTACTTGTATTTGGTTGTGCTATATTTAGTTAAGGACTTGCAAAGTCGGCGCGACGAGATCGGCGTGACGCTCGCGCGAGCGTGACGCCGATGCGTCGCTCCGGGAGGCGGAAGGTGGCGGAGGGGGTAGGTCGACTGGCCGTGAACAGTTGGAAAACGAATGTGCATTATTTTTATTTTATTGATGATGATGACAATGATGCATTTCAACTCATAATGTGTCATGTATTGCTGCTGTGCAGTGATTAGAAATGACCGGAGATGACGAAGTAGGGTTAGGTCGCTCCAGTAGGCGGTAGGTAATGAAGAGGGTCGTGAACGGTCGGAAAACGACCGCCAATCTAAATATTCAACCGAGGTTACTCCGTTCGTGTCGCGATCAGACTATCGCAGAAAAAAAACGACATCCCTAACCCTACTTCGTCATCTCCGGTCACTTCTAATCACTGCACAACAGCAATACATGACACATTATGAGTTGAAATGCATCATTGTCATCATCATCAATAAAATAAAAATAATGCACATTCGTTTTCCAACTGTTCACGGCCAGTCGACCTACCCCCTCCGCCACCTTTCGTTCCTTCGGAGCGACGCATCGGCGTCACTGCTCGCGCGAGCGTCACGCCGATCTCGTAGCGCCGACTTTGCAAGTCCTTAACTAAATATAGCATTGTTCAAAGTCTGAACTCAAACATTCCTCCTACAAAACAGGAAATTCATCAAATATTTTGCTAAAAGAAGGAATGAAAAACAAAGAGATATGAAGTACCCACATCAGAAATATACAGGACATCATCCTCCTCCACATCAGAGAGAGTGAAGTCCAGTCGTGCTTTTGAAGGTCCTGCTTGGGCAACTGGCACAGAGGGTCCGGCTTGGGCAACTGGCACAGAGGGTCCGGCTTGGGCGACTGGCACAGAGGGTCCGGCTTGGTAAAATACAGTAGCATAATTCAGCTCTATACTAACTTTAGCTGGCTGCCTTCTTGTCTTTTTCTTTTTTCCCCTCTGTTCCACAGGATGCCTTTTCTGCCTTTTAGGCAACGAACTCTCCTCCTCATTGAGAAGGATCTCAATTTCTTGATACTGTTTCTCCTACAGAAACATTGGTAGAAACAACCAAAATTAAAAATACTGAAACATGTAAGGAAACATAATAGAGGATCGCCGAAACTAAAACTAACCTCTTTGGCGCTGACCTTACCCTTCAGTGACAATCGACCAGACTAAGGGGGAAAAAAATTACACAGGCATTAATGAAAACAATAAAAAAAAAAAGAAAAAAAAATAAAAAAAAATTCTAACGCTAACGCGTTAAACGGCCCCCTAGGTTTTAACACTTACCTTTAAATTACAAAGAATGTATTAATATACATTTAAAACTGTACGTGAGAACCAAATCATAAATTTTTGGCTGAGCGAAGCGAAGCCTATTACGCCACTGGACTGCTGAAAAAGTTCAATGTTTGTGTGTCTGTCTGTCTGTCTGTCTGTGTGTCTGTCTGTTCGCGCGATAACTCGAGAACGAGTTGAGATATCGAGCTGAAATTTTTACTGTAGCTTCCTTGCCCTAAGAGCTCGGTCGAGTTCGAAAATGGGCATTCTAGCTCAAAAATTGACACCGTTAAAAATTAATTAACATTTTCGAAAAAATAATTTTAAAAATAAATATTTTTTACAGTGTCCTAAGGGGTAACTCGGCGAGTTGCGGCCCTCTGGGCGAAAATTTCGTCCGTTTGGCCGTATCTCTTACCGTTTAGCCGCTACAGCATGTTTTATGGGAGAATAGTCCTGAAAATGCATGCTTGGTGTCGTTTCCGGGGTATTTCGACGAGTTGCGACCCTATGGGCGGAATTTTCGTCCGTTTGGTCGTATCTCGCACGGTTAAGCCGCTGCAGCATCAAATTTGCACAAAAAGTCCTTAATATACGCGTCGCGTTGTGTATTTCTCAGATTTTTGCTTATCACAGACTAGCATATCGGCGGAACGGTCTGCACGAGTGAAATTTAATGGTGCTTACTGTTTCGTTACTCGAAGCGTTTTTTTTCTCATCCTTATCCATACTGACAGCGCCGCAGGCCTAGGTAGATGTACGCAGGCGCGTCGCAGCGTAACAGTGTTTCGCGAGATATCGCGAAGCCTGTTACGCGAGACGTGGTCTGGCGTACATCTACCTAGTATCTGATGATGAAAGTGTAAGTACCTCCGGAAACATGTTACAGAGAGAAACCCACCTGATCAAAGGTTGGTCGGACGCCAGTTGTGCACCTGCTGGTGCTAGGCTGAACTGAACTTTGAATTTTCTTGACAATGCTGCTCGCCTTAACATTGTGCATCACTTCTTTTTCAGCATCAAGTGATTCATCATCCTAGGGAGGCACAAATAACAGTAAGTAACATTTCTTAATTGATGATTGGCTGAGCGAAGCGAAGCCTATTACGCCACTGGAGTGCTAAAAAAGTTCAATGTCCGTCTGTGTTTGTGTGTGTGTGTGTGTGTCTGTCTGTTCGCGCGATAACTCGCGAGTTGAGATATCGAGTTGAAATTTTTACTGTGGCTTCCTTGCCCAAAAATCTTGGTCGAGTTCGAAAATGGGCATTCTAGCTCAAAAATTGACACAGTTAAAAATTAATTTACATTTTCAAAAAAAAAATAATAAAAAAATAAATATTTTTTTTTAGTGTCCTAAGGGTACACTCGGCGAGTTGCAACCCTGAGGGCGAAAATTTCGTCCGTTTGGCCGTATCTCTTACCGTGTAGCCGCTACTGCGTGACTAAATAAAGAAACGTCCTAAAAATGCATGTTAGGTGTCGTTTCCGAGGTATTTCGACGAGTTGCGACCCTATGGGCGGAAATTTCGTCCGTTTGGCCGTATCTCGCACCGTTAAGCCGCTGCAGCGTCAAATTACGACAAGAAGTTATAAAGGGGGTATCCCAGTGTAGAAATTAGAAGTGCAGGGGTTTGCAAGGAATTTTATTTTTCTATGAACAAAATTTTTATGTTAGTGGTGGTTTGGGGGCATGAAAGGGGACCCCCTAAGGTCTATTTTCCCCACCCAAACCAGTCGCTACCCCTCCCAGGACCGCAGATCCAGAGCGCCCCGCCAGCGGACCTCCAAACTCGGCTGCCCTCGCAGGGCCTCAGGGAGGCCTGCTAGAAAAAAAACTCTCGACGGGGAAACATTTCCTACACTTGATTACATCTGGTGTCGTCGCCCTTTTTTTTTTTTTTTTTTTTTTTCGAAAAGTGTGTTTTGACAAATCTTTACAGTGTTTGAAAAAAATGATACGGACTCGATAGCTCAAATCGGGCGACGTCAGCAGATGTAGGAAGGTTTGAAGTTACTTCATGCCAAATTTCAGCTTCCTAGCACGATTTTTGTGGCCTGTGCAGTGGCAGCCGATTTTGGAGGTCCGCTGGCGGGGCGCTCTGGATCTGCGGTCCTGGGAGGGGTAGCGACTGGTTTGGGTGGGGAAAAGAGACCTTAGGGGGTCCCCTTTCATGCCCCCAAACCACCACTAACATAAAAATTTTCTTCATAGAAAAATAAAATTCCTTGCAAACCCCTGCACTTCTCAATTCTACACTGGGATACCCCCTTAATATACCCTTAGAGTTGTGATTTCGCTTATCACAGACCGGCATATCGCCGGAACCGTCTGCACGAGTGAAATTTTATTGCGCCCACTGTTTCGTTATTTCAAGCGTTTTTTTATTTTATGGCATCCTAATCTATACTGACAGCGCCGCAGGCCTAGGTAGATGTACGCAGGCGCGTCGCAGCGTAACAGTGTTTCGCGAGATATCGCGAAGCCTGTTACGCGAGACGTGGTCTGGCGTACATCTACCTAGTATCAGGGGGAAATAGGCTCCAAAAAAAATGTACACCGAAGGTCGAAGTTCCGAACTTCGGCCGAAGTTCACTGAAGTTCAGAGCCGAAGTTCATGAAGTTCAGACGTCGAAGTTCAAAAAAGTTCGTCGAAGTTCGTTGGAGTTCAGCGGAGTTCGCTGGAGTTTGCCGGAGGTCATCGAAGTTCGCCGAAGTTCATCGAAGTTCAGTGAAAGTCGCCGAAGTTCAGCGAAGGTCACCGAAGTTCAGCGAAGGTCACCGAAGTTCAGCAAAGGTCGCCGAAGTTCAGCGAATTTTGCCGAAGTTCAGCCAAAATTGACTAAAGGTTAGCGCAATTCACCAAAGTTTATCAAAATTCGACGAAGTTCATCGAAATTTGCTGGCTTTCCCCGGGTTTCATCAATGTTCTTAAAAATTCATCAAAGTTTACAAAGGCTAAAAACAAAATGGTGAAGCTAGCTCGCGAAGCTTCGGTCACTTGAGCTACCTATAGCCTAAGGAGGTATTTCGACGAGTTGCGACTCTCTGGACGGAAATTTCGTGCGTTTGGCCGTATCTCGCACCTTTAAGCCGCTGCAGCGTCTAATTTGGACAAAAAGTTCTTAATATACGCGTAGAGTTGTGTATTTCTCAGATTTCCGCTTTCACAGACTAGCATATCGCCGGAACCGTCTCCACTAGTGAAATTTAATGAAGCCCACCGTTCCGTTGCTGGAAGCGTATTTTTTATGGCATCCTAATCCATACTGACAGCGCCGCAGGCCTAGGTAGATGTACGCAGGCGCGTCGCAGCGTAACAGTGTTTCGCGAGATATCGAAGCCTGTTACCCGAGACGTGGTCTGGCGTACATGTACCTAGTGTATTTCTCAGATTTTCGCTTATCACAGACTTGCATATCGCCGGAACCGTCTGCACGAGTGAAATTTAATGGCGCCCACTGTTTCGTTACCTAAAGCGTATTTGTATGGCATTATTGGCTGAGCGATAGCGAAGCCCATTTGGCTGAGCGATAGCGAAGCCCATTTGGCTGAGCGATAGCGAAGCCTATTACTTCACTGATCGGATTTGGCTCCTGTCTGTTTGTTTGTCTGTTTGTTTGTTTGTGTGGCTGTCCGCACGATAACTCGAGAACAAGTAGAAATATCGAGTTGAAACTTTTACTGTAGCTTCCTTGCCCAAAAAGCTCGGTCGAGTTCGAAAATGGGCATTCTAGCTCAAAAATTGACACCGTTAAAAATTAATTTACATTTTCGAGAAAAAAAATTAAAAATAAATATTTTTTTTACAGTGTCCTAAGGGGTAACTCGGTGAGTTGCGAAAAGCCTGTTACGCGAGACGTAGCCTGGCGTACATCTACCTAGTACTTCACTGATCGGATTTGGCTCCTGTCTGTCTGTTTGTCTGTTTGTGTGTCAGTCCGCACGATAACTCGAGAACAAGTTGAGATATCGAGTTGAAATTTTTTCTATAGCTTCCCTGCCCCAAAAGCTCGGTCGAGTTCGAAAATAGGCTTTCTAGCTCAAAAATTAACACCGTTAAAATTTAATTTACATTTTCGAAAAAAGTCCGTTATACAGGGTGAATTTTGTAACTTTGGCAAAAATCAAATGGTAGGTAGGGGCCCCATATACAAGTATTTTGAACATAGAAACCCATGTCCGGAAATGTCTCGGTACGGAGATACGGCACTTTAAACTTTGGTACCCCGCGCCTGGTAGGTAGGCAACCAACTTGGATGACCGCCTGTTCGTCGCGCGTGTACCGGGTGTGGGTGGTGGTGGTGGATGGGGTGGGGAGGCAGTCGACAGCGCACGGCGCTCAGGGGAGGAAGGGCGGCGGGCCGTGGGCCTCCTAGCTCGCCACCCTCCGCGATCCCGCCAGATCCCCGCGACCCCTCCGCGAATGCTCCCGCGATCATCCCCCCGTGATCCCAAGGACGTCCTACGACCCCGTGGCTTATACCACGCATCCCCGCGGCCCTTAGAACATCCCCGCGACCCCTGCGCATTCCCTGCGACCCGCGGCTCGCACCGCGCATCCCCACGATCCCACGGACATCCCCGCCACCCCGCGACTCGCTTCGTGCTTCCCCCACGACCCTGCGAACATGCTCCGCTACCCCGCGATCCTCACACGGTCCCCCTGCGCTGCGCATCCAAACGGGTTGCCTACGTACCAGGCGCGAGAGACCAAAATTTGAAAGTGCCGTATCTCCGTACCGGGACATTTCCGGACATGGGTTTCTATGCTCACAATACTTGTATATGGGGCCCCTACCTACCATTTGATTTTTGCCAAAGTTACAAAATTCACCCTGTATACGCTCAGAGTTGTGTATTTCTCAGATTTTCGCTTATTACAGACCAGTGTTTTTCTCAGATTTTCGCTTATCACGCACTAGCATATCGTCGGAACCGTCTGCACGAATGAAATTTTTTTGCGCCTACTATTTCGTTATTTAAAGCGTATTTTTTATGGCATCCTTATCTACACTGACAGCGCCGCAGGCCTAGGTAGATGTACGCAGGCGCGTCGCAGCGTACCAGTGTTTCGCGAGTTATCGCGAAGCCTGTTACGCGAGACGTGGTCTGGCGTACATCTACCTAGTGGATAGATTGAGATAGAATCTCAAAGGGACTGAACTAAGTTTGTAAACACATACTCCAGGGCCCATGGACAATATGCCAGGTGCACCAGGAGATTCAATATCTAAGGGATATTTTTACTTACGTGAAGCCATGTCCAAACACTGTTGCAGCTGGTCTAGGCTGTAGATTGAAGTATTGTTTCTTCTCATTGTGCCTGGTCTACTGGGGCTCTCTCTCTCTCTGTTGTTTCGTCACAGCCGTCACAGCCCAGTCCTGGGCCTGATGGGCCCACCCAGCACTAAAGTGCTGCTCATGGAAAGGTTAGTTTTAGCTTCACTCTTCTCTCATGACTTCACTAACAAGTTAATGAGAAAACTGTGACTGTCCACTACAAGGGTTCTTTGAGACCCACACTGAACACAATTCCCAAACGTGTGACGTTGTCGAAATCTTGATGAAAACGATGAAAATAAATCAACCGACCCAAAGTTATCAAAACAACTCATTGACTGTAGACGCACTCACGCACCGTACCAAACTAAACCTATTCGCACCACCGACCCGAGTGAAAATAAGAAACTTTCGACTGCTGGTGCAACTGGCGTCCGCGCCGGTTCGTCGCAGTGCTCCTTTACTGGAAAGTAATAACGGCGTGCTCCTCCTATGGCAGACTTTAAGTTATTTTGAGTTGATTGTATTTTGACCGAGAAGTCTCGGAGTTGCGAGCACTTCGGCAGCTTCTTCGGTGCGGTGCCTTCGGCGCTGCCCGAACCCGACCGAACGGGAGGGAACGTTCGCGATCACGACACGACGCGATGCAGCCCCGGCCTACGTTGTTGTTTACATTTACGTTCTGCTAGGTCGCAACTGAGTCCTGCGATTTGTCGTTTTTGCTCTGAATTCAAAGCTATTTTAGTGTTGCGTAATGCACTGCTCGATTCTTTTTTCCACTATGCTTGCGTGTCCTGTTCTTTATTTGCTTTGTCACGGTTTCATTCGCACTGTTTCGTTGAATTTGTTTCCGATTTTGAGCGACCTAACCTCGCTTTGATAGCATTTAGAGCTTTTCGGTAATTCTTGTCCATTTATCATTTCTCTGGTCTGATGTGCTGAATTTTCTTGTAGGAGTCGAAAGAGAATAGGGTATTTCGGATAAGCGGAGCACCGGAAACGAGACCGGCTCGACCACAGTCAGTGTCATCTCTCCCGCTGGTGCGGGGTAAGGTGGGGGAGGTGGGGGGAGGTGAGCGGAGTAGCGCAGAGCGCACTGCGCATGCGTAGTTCACAAACAGAGATGCATCTGGTGACCGCGGGCCAGTTCCGTTTCCACCTTGTTGCTTGTCCGAAATACCCTATTGTGTGGCCACCGAGGTTGGAAATTCGCAGCGGAGCTTTGAGGAGGACAGACAACTTTCCTCCCAACAACGGGTTATAGTTGAGCTGCTGAAGCATGGATGCAGACTTACTAGGTACAGGGTAAGTTCTTGGCCAGTCAAATAGTATAGTTGACATATGAGTGTTGACTCTGTCTTCTGTTGGGTTACGAAGTGCATTTTGCAATGTTAATAAATCTGATGTTGTCACGTAGATGGGAAATTGCGTAAGAAACAAAGACTAGTGAACATGAATACATGTAAAGTGTTGTATTATGTTTGTGTCTTTATTTCTTGCTTATCCTAGTTTATCTAAGATGACAGGTTATGAATTGTTTACCATTTTTGTGTTGCAGGGAGTGGGCTGATTCTAGAAGTCAGATCCCTCACTGAAGACATGGGCTCCTTAGTTTTACTAAATGCTGAATCGGCTCTGTCCATGGCAGCAGCTTATCAGAGTAAGTTTGAATATGCTGTACCCTTCATTTAATTGTTCTTCCCTGGCCTCAGTTTTGCTTTTTAGGCCCCCGTTAGGGGTGCCTATTGCTCACGCCAGTGAGTTTTTTTTTATTCTTCAATATTGCCCCTTATGGGCGCAGCCGAACCTGTCGAACTGATTTACACCAAATTCTAATGAAAAATACTATGAAAAATTAGAAAATTTCTTAGATAGGTCTCATGTCAAACTGCCTATACGTTTTTGCATAAAACGAGTTTGCATCGTCTGTTTCTATGACAATGACGAGCTGAGCAGCCAGGCCGAGTCGAGCCGGCGGGAAGCTAACAATGCCAACCTTGTATTTATTCCCTTGAGGACCATGTTTTTAGGCCCCCGTTAGGGGTGCCTATTGCACACGCCAGTGAGTTTTTTATTTTTTATTCTTGACGATGGCCCCTTATGGCCGCAGCCGATCGCGCCGAAGCGATTCGTACAAAGTTACAATGAAAAATACTACGAAAAATTAGAAAATTTTTGAGATAGGTGTGATGTCAAACTGTCTATACGTTTTTGCATAAAATTAGTTTGCATTCGTTGTTTCCATGGTAATTACGAGCGGAGCAGCAAGGCCGAGCCGGGTCGGGGAAGGCTCTGACCAATAAAATTATTTCGCGGTTTTTCCCGACCAATGAAAAAGATCACTTGTTGCTTTGTACCTCGATGTCCAAAAGTTTCTAGGCAGGAGTGGTCACGTCAGAATCGCAGCAGTTTCGCGCCGTGCAAAAGGATACGCCAGCAGGACAGTTTTGAACGCGACCACTAGCTGCCGGCAGCGGCTCGTGATTGTTGGCAGGGACTGTAATTCCGCCTTCCAATAATTTTATTTGAAAGTGGGCGGGGCTTCTAACAATACCGCCAACCTAAGATTCAGTCCCAAGTTCATGTTTTTAGTCAATAGTTTAAATTAGTTTGCCCGTGTGTCCGTATGTTAGTGCGCGAAGGCTTTCATAGTTGTGTGCTAATCGCCTGCAGCATCCTTTTACTTCATTTCCTAATTTAAAACTGTTCAAGTATATTAAGTCGCGAACACTGGAAAAACAAATGTGACATATGTAACGTCTGTAACGTGACCTATGGTTCTTTCCGTTCTTTCGTAAATATTAGCGTGGTGTTAGCTGCAATCATATTTTTAGTTACACCATCGTTTCAGGCGTAAAATTTCGATTCAAACGAGTATACATATGATAGGGTTCTTATTGCAAAACAACACATTGTAAGATGACGCAGGAATTCATTAACATTGCTGTGTGTCTTTTGTTACGATTCCTCAGAACCCCATCATATATATGCTCGTTTGAACCGTGGAATTTCAGTGAAAATGATGGTGACCTCGGAATTTGGGGAAGAAAGTCAATGATATGGGAAGATATTGTAGAAAAATTAAAAAAGCGCCGTCTGTTCACAAGTTTCTTGATTGCGCGTCATGTGAACATGTCGCATCAAGAAGAACGTGACGCATGTCACATTAGTTTTTCCTGTGAAGTGGTCATGCGTGAGCCGCCGGAGGCCACCAGCCTTCTTTTGTCGAGTGGAAGTCCCAGCCACATGCTGCCGCGGCCGCTGGCTTGACGTGTCCACCTCGCGACTTTAAATCATTGTGTAAAGTTATCGAAACGTTTACAAGGCGAACTGAATGGGTAAAAAATTAGTTTTATATGTGCGGAAACTGTTTTGCAAAGTTTGACTTCAATATGGCGAGAAGGGGGACAAAACTGATTCGTGAAGTAATGGTGTACATCTACGTGTATAAGAGCATTTACGTAAACCATTTTACGAATCACTTTTGTTCAACCTTCTCTACGAACCTACGTGAAACTTTGCAAAACCATTTCCGCAGGTCCCAGAACTGATATCAACACATTAATTTCCGATCGTCCAACTTTTCGTTCCTCTCTTAATATAAAGAGTTAAAGTCGCGAGGTGGATTATGCGTAGAGCTGCCGGTCTTCTTTTGTCGAGTGGACATCAAGCCGGCGTTGTTGATAGCTTCGGGCCCGCTAGGCATTTTATGTGGCAGACGTGTGGCGGATAAAATTCATGATTTGGTCCTCACAAATAGTTTACACTAAATATTTTAAAATTCTTTCTCATTATATGATAATGTTAAAACCTAGGGGGCCGTTTAACGCGTTAGCGTTAGAATTTTTAACTTTTGCTTTAATTTATTTTTCTCATTTACACAATGCGAATAAAAATAAAGCTCTGAAAAGTTTTTGCTAAAATGTGAAAACGTCCATTTATTTCGTTTTCAAATTTAGAATTACGACTTAATTATTTTTGGTTGGACTTCAGTGGTCGCCAAGCGGCGTTGTTGATAGGTAGCCTAAAGGGCCCAATTGTGTGGCTACAAATAAAATTTATGATTTGGTTCTTACGTACAGTTTTGAATGTATATTAATTAATTCTTTGTAATTTAAAGGTAAGTGTAAAAACCTAGGGGGCCGTTTAACGCGTTAGCGTTAGAATTTTTATTTATTCTTGACGATGGCCCCTTATGGGCGCAGCTGATCCTGCCGAACCGATTTACACAAAATACTACTGAAAAATACTATGAAAAATTAGAAAATTTCTGAGATAGGTCTCATGTCAAACTGTCTATACGTTTTTGCATAAAACGAGTTTGCATCGTCTGTTTCTATGACAATGACGAGCTGAGCAGCCAGGCCGAGTCGAGCCGGCGGGACGCTAACAATGCCAACCTTGTATTTATTCCCTTTCAGGCCCATGTTTTTAACGTTTGCTGTAATTTATTTTTTCTCATCTATGCAATGCCAAAAAAAACTAAAGCTCTAAAGAGTTTTTGCTAAAATGTGGCAACGTCCATTTATTTCGTTTTCAAATTTAGAATTACGACTTAATTATTTTTGGTTGGACTTCAGTGGTCACCAAGCGGCGTTGTTGATAGCTAGCCTGAGGGGCGCCATTTGTGTGGCTACAAATAAAATTTATGATTTGGTTCTCACGTACAGTTTTAAATGTATATTAATTCATCCTTTGTAATTTAAAGGTAAGTGTTAAAACCGAGTTTTGCTTTTTCATCTCTGGCAAAACAGTGTAGTCTGGTTTACATTACTCCTGAGACTAAAGGAAAGAAAATCACCTTCACTTTTTGATAAGGTTTAATTCTCAAAGGACATCTTGCAAAACAATTGTTTTGTATTTCTTCATAATGGTCAAGATTAATGTAACCGTTTAAGATTGTAATTTTGTTGCTTGTTAATTAAAACTGTTAATTTTATTTTGTGTGTTTTCCTCTCTTTCTAGGGTGAAGCTTTGGTGTGATAAGAGCTGTATGGTGGCCCTAGTGTTCCATTTACCCCTATCAGAAGACACAGAAGTGATCCTTTGACTGCAGTTCATTGGAATTGGTGTCTCCAATAGAGATCATTTTTAAGGCAGCTTTTTTGTTTTATATTTATTCTAGTACATTCAGGCTATTGTGCTCCAAGTTTGAAAGAGTAAGGTGTGAAAGTCGTTGTTACTCCAATCTATGGCACCTGCACATCTTGATAAGTGTGTAATCTGATTGTTTATATTAACTTCCAAAATTGTATGTGATACTACTAGTGGAACTTTTTAAAACATTACTATGATGTTAGATTCTTTCTTATTCTAAGTTCATGTTTTGACTCAACTGTAAAATGTAATGTGGTCACTTCTGGACCATAAGGAATGTGTTTTAAGAACAAAGCTCATTTTGGGGCATCAAAAATGTAATAATATTCTTTGGTCACTTGAAACTTAAATTAGTAGGACTAACAGCAATTAATGAATTGGTTCTTTGAAAATTAGAATAAAATTCAGCAATAAAATTAAAACATTCTTTCTTCACTAAAAACCTAGAGATAATTATTAATTAAAGAGATGAATATATTTAACACAATAGAAATGATTTATATGCAAAACATCTCATCAATATTACTTCTTAATTAGGGACCTAGTCTGTCATAATGGACCCGATTCCTCCTGGACTTAGAGAGCTGAGCTCTTCCAGTTATTAACTTCACCAATGCCGTCATAAATTGTTAGTATGGAGAAGGATACTTGGCAGTCAGAGTAGCAAAAGCTGCAAGCAGCATCAACATTATCTTACCATCAGTTTGCTTTTGAAGAGAGGAAATAAGACTGCTAGCCATTAGCAGGGCTGTTACAGTTTTGTTCCAGTTATTGTATTGCTTTAGTTTTCTGTGATGTCGTATTGCATATGATGGGATAGCTTTTAAAAAATCACCAAAAAGGTTTTTGAATATTGCCTTCCCAAACTGAATTCTTATCATCATATGCTTTGAATTAACAAAGCAGAAGTGAGTCTGTATGATAAAGAGCAAGAATTTTTAGTCTTGGACATCTACTTTTCTTCAAAACTAACTTCACTGAAATGGGACCGACGGAAAATGTCAAAGTGAATCTCCACCATGCTGTGATCTGACTCCAAACAGATGTAAAGGATTCCTACTAGCTAAACCTTTCTTAAATCAAACAATATGTTTATCTGAATCTATTCCAGCAAAAATTTTTTACTTAAGTGAAAAAAGTTGGGTTTTAGACTGAAATCCAACTTTCATATCTCACATAGTTATCTTAGCATAAATTTAAAAGTGGAACTTTTGCAATATCTTTTAATAACTCTATCAAAATGGCAAATAGGTACAGCCAACAATAAGTCAGGGTCAAGCTCAAAATTCTTTAAAAATACTTACACTTACTATAAACAGAGGAACAAGCCACTTAAATAAAATTGAGGTCTGATGAAAATAAAAATATTACATCAAATCTGGAACAAAACAGTCAATGTCTGCCTGACCATTCTAACAAAATCTTGATACTGAGAAGAGGTCACAGTACAGTCACATGTACAGTATACATCTTGAGATCCAATAAAAACTTGTTTCTAATATCAAAAATGGCAAAGAATTAATCAATTTCTGACTGACTATTCTATTAAAGGATACAAACATCACAATCAGAGGAAAGGGTCACTTATGAAATTAGGGGTCTGATAAAAATAAAAATGTTACATAAAATCAGGCACAGCCAACAATAAGTCAGGGTCAAGCTCGCAATGCCTTAGAAATATTCACACTTTTATTGTAAACAGAGGAACAAAGCCGTACTTAAATAAAATTGAGATCTGATGCAAATAAAAATATTACAATTGAGTCAGGAAATTGAATCACAAAACAGTTAGCCAATGACAGCCCTGGACTGGAAATCTTGATACTGAGATGAGGGGGGCAGTAACATTTATATATGTTGAGATCGAATAGAAAACTGTTTTCTAAAAATTAAAAATGTGGCAATCAGTCGAAATCCGGTTGACTATTCTGGCGTAGAATGACATAGTCTTTACCTCCGCTCTTTATGTTCATAAGTTTCAATAAATTGCAATTTTCTGTTATGTCCATAGCTTCTATACCAGGTAGATGTACGCCAGACCACTTCTCGCGTAACAGGCTTCGCGATATCTCGCGAAACACTGTTACGCTGCGACGCGCCTGCGTACATATACCTAGGCCTGCGGCGCTGTCAGTATGGGTAATGATGCCATAAAAACACGATTCGAGTAACGAAACGGTAAGCGCCATTAAATTTCACTCGAGCAGACGGTTCCGGCGATATGCTAGTCTGTGAGAAGCGAAAATCTGAGTAATACACAACTCTCAGCGTATATTAACCCTTTAAGTCACGAAATTTTTCCGGGGATGTTTTAATTAGTTTTATGGTCTAGTTCGACTATTTGGCACCTAAGGAACTCATTTTTGCCGGTCTCGAGGTTGTGGGATGCTCGTTTCGGCATTTACGGAACGTTGTACCCGTACTACGTTGTGACTTCCAGGGCAAAAATGCCGGAGTTTTGAGCATTTTTCTTTTGGCAATTGTTATAAGTCACGATCATGAGTGGTGGCGAGGTAGTGCCTGACACGAGAGAGCAATGACGTGCGATGTCCTTCTGCCCCGCATAATGTACAAAAACTACCTAAAACAGGCCAAAAAACGAGACATTGCTACTGCAAACAAAGACTTCTCACCGCCCCTACGTGCCATATGTCGCTACTTCTGGGGGTCACATTCTTACGGTAAAAGTGTCAGGGAATCTATTCCTGCCGTCCAAACCCAACATATCTGGTGAAAAGTATAGGCCTGAGAGCTGAAAAATGTGAACGTTGCCAAAATATACAACAATTGTGACTTACGGTACAACGAAAATCTCCTAAAATCGACATTTGACAGCGGTGTTGTGCATACATACTAAATAAAAGTGGACTACATCATAGTTTATATGCTCCACGCAACATACATATTTGATTCAAGTAACTGTTTCGAGAGCGTATGTGAGATGCAGCAAGTGCGTAAATTGTGAATGTTGTAAATGTACAACATATTGTGACTTCGGAGCAGGTTACAATGCTAGAATGGAAATAAAAGAAAAATGAAAGGGTATCGTCGTTTTCAACGAGTTTGCTGGTCCGCCCTCCCCTCCCCGAGCTGGCGCGAGCACGCAGTACACGAGAGCCCCTGGTGGGTAGGCACTCCGTCGCTAAACACTTGCACGCGGCGCGGGCCTGCCTACCCTGGCCCTACAGGGGCGCTGGATCAAAAGTGCTTCTCGCAGGGGCCGGGCACGCGCCTCACCTCGGTACACCGCAGCGTCCGGCCCGGCACCGAACCCGTGCCCATAGTTAGGGCGTACTATCCGCCAGACCACTCCGCCAGCCGCCGGCAGCAGGGGCGCTCGCCAGAGGTACAGGCGGAAATCATTGCTGGGAGTGTTGTGCGCTTGACTGAACGGACCTGCCTGCGCCTGCGCACCCAAAATTGCTACCTCGAGTAAAGACGCACTCAACCCTGCCCCTTCCCCTTCCACGCGTCCTCCGCGCTCCCCCGGACGAGACGGCCCCACCAGTCACAGGTGGTTTTTTTTTTTTAGTTTTTCAACAATCAGCTTGCCCGACTGGCTAGTGAGGGCGCGTGGCTCAGCCTGATGCGGGTCTGCGGGTCAAAAGATCTCGTCTGAGCACGGTGTAAGCCAGGTGTGCTCAGGCCGCTGGGTGACCTGTGGCCTGGGCGATTGGCCTAATTTGTTAAGTGCTTGCGAGGACTTCTGGGGCTTGTGTGCTCTCCATCTCCAACAAATAAAGAAATGAAAATCAAACTAGCTTTCATCTCATATTTTTATTTGTATAAAAATATATATAAACTGGTAAGAAGGAACAACAAGTAATGACTGCATTTGCAGAGGAAAAAGTACAATTGGCATAATATGTATACTATACAAAACAGTATAATGAATAAACAACACATAATATATAAATAATATTGCACTGAGGTAAGTCCCAAAGCCTAAAATAAAAAGTACAAAAACTCATAAAAGTCACTCTAAATTCTTTAGATGAAACTTGTTGAAACATTGTCTGGTAGGCCTGAAGCAAAGGTTTACATTACATTTAGCACAGAGAACTGGAGTGAATCCTTTCTTGCAAAAATTTTGCAGCGGCCTTTGGGAAACAGAGAAAGAAAGGCCAATGATTTTCACAATCATACCGAAGAGAGTCAATTGGTCTGTGGCCCCTTGGCTTTTGAATGATACTTTTTAACTTTAGGTCCTGATGATGGGATTTGGGGCCCTGGGTCCCTCAATCAAGGGACTTTACCCATAATAGAGATACGGAATAGCTTGGAGCTCTTTTTTATGGGAAGGGTATTTACTCCCAAGTGATTGCGCATGGCGCTTATAGATTAGCCATGAATTTGTCACAGCAACATCAAACAGGTATCCCACAAGACACATGTACCACCGCCTTGATCTGGTTGGTGTTCGGTGGAGTTCCACAAGCATATCATTTAAATCAACCCCTCCCATTTTGGAGTTATAGTGCTGAATGACTCTGGGACAGGGGACATTAACTGATCCTTTGGCTACTTTGTCATATCTGTAAACAAAACAAGATGTTAAATTTAAATTTAAATTAGAATATAACTATAAGTATTTCATCATGATGAATAATCACATGTTAAACATATCTTTGAGCCTCCCCGACAGGTTTTTTCCTACTTCCAGCAAGGCTTGACACAAGGTGGACTACCTTGCTGTCCATCCATTGAACAATTGCAATGCCATCCCTAGATTTAAAATCATAGGTGCCTCTTCCTTTTTTTTTAACTCTTGATCTGATGTTAGGGTGCAGCCATCCAGCCTATTGCTCCTAATGGTGCCGGTGGAGAGCAAATTCATTTCTGTTTTCAGATATTGAACTAGCTTTACACTTGAAAAGTAGTTGTCAAAAAATACACTTTTCAACTGTGGCTGAAAGATGGATTTGGAGAGGTGAACAACTATTTTTGCCCCTAAACCCATTTCATTTCTGGAAGGTCTATGCCATGGGGAAGGTACTTTCGCTCCAGCATACGGAATGAAATCGTAAATGATGCCAAGATGAACCAGCAAGATGAAAGATTTTGATTCCAAACTGATGAGGTTTGCTCTTTATATACTGCCTTAAATTCCCAGCAAACTTTGCCTTTGTATGGCACCATGTGTGACTTCTGTCGATAGAATAGTGTGTTTCTTGTTCCAATTCGTTACCACACTTCCTTTTGATATGGGTAAGAAGGAAGTCCGAACCTTAGCGTAACTGGTCTTCATGGTCAAGTTCATGTCTCTAAAAAGTCTTGTCATAAAAAAATGGAGAGATGCCTTAATTGTTTGAAAACGATTAAAGCCCATGACTTTGGAGCAACTTGGGCAACGTGGGTGTCATGTGCCCAGTAGTCTCCGGCAGAGCTGAGGAGCTTGTTAACTCCCATGTACAACCAAATCCCGATAAACTTTTTTCAGTTCATCAACTGTTAAATCTTATGCCTTTGTCGTGCAGCCTGATTTCCAAACACCAAATGTGTTGGTGTGCTGGAACAGCAGTATCAAGAATATCAGTATCACGAAAAATACGTAAAGTAATCTACAGGATCTTTAGAGTCGGTGATGGTGCTGGAATTGGAAGAGTGGGACTCCTAGCAGCTTCAGCAATATCCTCATATCAAGCCAAACAGGTGAAGTAAGGCTCAAGTAATGATTCTTCAGAATCCTCTTCAGGGACATTCTTCTCCTTTTGTTTTTTATACTTTTCTCTTCTTGCAGAGGTGGCGGTCATTGTTTTTGTCCACCTTGTGGAGACCTTCGACTTAGGTAGAGTCAGGTAGATGTTTTCGTCAACCAGAGCTGTCGGAGTCTGAATCCGAATCATTAAAAGTTCTGTTGCTTCCTGCTACGACTGGGTCAGTTGCTCGCCACTCTGTCCAGATGTCATCATCGCTCTCCCATCAAAAAATCATCAGCATCTTCTTCATCACAATGAGTTGTGAAAGGGAAATAGGATGAGTCGATTTGTTCCATGACCTTTGGTCTCTCAGAGCTGTTTGGTGCATTGAGCACTCCAGTCACCTTGGAGAGTTGTGTGATACAAGTTAACTTCTCAAGGTGACTTCACGTACTTTCGATGCATCAAACTCCTCTGAGAGACCAGAAAGAGGTCATGGAGTTAAGTCGACTTATCCCCTTCTTCCGCTTCACGGCTCAAATAGCATAATTAACAGGACGAGCAACCTGAAACAAATGCAAAGAACTGTAAGTTGTGAACAGTAAAATGAAAAGCAAACTATTATTAACTGTGGTACTTACTTGACGAACAGGGCGCAATCTACGTGAAGTATTAACAGGGGGATCGGCCTTGAACTTTTCCTTCTGTGATGTTGACTGAAGGGACAATCCTGCGTCTTTGAAGGCTGAAATGTTGAATTTAACTTTTCTGCAGTAATATCTAGGTGAGTGATGTGTCATGTTTCTGACAAAGGCAAAGTAAAGTGTTATCTGTTAGTGAGAAGCTGCATGAAAGCGTAAAAGCGTGCTGCAAAGCGTAGCCGGAGCGACCTCGTGGGAAGCGCGGGGAGGTGCTACGCTTTACGCTTACTTTTTATTGCCGCATACGCCTGCATATCGCAGCTTATGAATATAGCATTACAAATAGCAATAGTATTAAAGCTAAATCAAGCTCATTTCAAAAATAACACTAATTGTTTACCTTGTTCCTTCCCTTTTGCTGGAGTGTGAGGGAACTGATATCTCTTCATCGAGAAAAGAAATGTGTGACAAATCCAAGGCAGATTCAAGCACGTCAAATACTTCATGGTTCTGAAAATTAATCTGTATTAATGTGTGCAAAACAGAATAATTAATTTTATTTAATCTTATTGCAGAAATTGCATCACTAACAAAAAGTGGTTGATGCCGAAAAGTCTAAGGGTTGCTCGGATGCAACACAATCACTGAACTCAGGATCAGGATCGGTCTGCTCTTTTTTCTTGTTCACCTGGAAAAGTAAGTCCTATGTAAGAATTAAGTAAGTATTATGGAAAATGTGAATGAAAGTATTTACACCCTAGTACTTGTACCTGTTTTGAGAACCTCTTTGTGAATGTGTATATCCTTCATAGGAATTGTTCTTTCTGGCAGAACTCAGTAGGTTCCAAAATAATTTTTTCTGAACATTAGGTTTATTATTTATGACAGTATTTATGGTCGCAGGCTCTGTCTGCTCTTTATTCTTGTTCACCTGAAAAAGTAAGTAATTACTACAATAAGAATTATGTATTATGGAAAATGTGAATGAAATTATTACACTCTACTGCACCTTTTGAGAGTCCCTTTATTAATGTGTGAATATCCGCTTGATCTTAGACTTGTCCGGCTGGCAGGACTCAGAAGGTTCCAAAAATACTTTTCTCTGAACATTAGGTTTGTTATTCACAACAACATTTCTGGTCTCTGGCTGTGTCTGCTCATTTTTCTTGTTCACCTGGAAAAGTAAGTAATTACTGCAGTGAGAATTTTGTATTATGGAAAATGTGAATCACATTACTACACCCTAGTACTGTACCTGTTTGAGAGCCTTTTTGTGAATGTGTGTGTCATTAACCTTTTTAGAATTGTCATTCCGGCAGGACTTAGTTGGTTCCAAAACTAATTTTCTCTGAACACTGCTTTCAGTGTTCATGACAACATTTTTGGTCTCTGGCTGTGTCTGCTCATTTTTCTTGTTCACCTGGAAAAGTAAGTAATTACTGCAGTGAGAATTTTGTATTATGGAAAATATGAATCACATTACCACACCCTAGTACTGTACCTGTTTGAGAGCCTTTTTGTGAATGTGTGTGTCATTAACCTTTTTAGAATTGTCATTCCGGCAGGACTTAGTTGGTTCCAAAAATAATTTTCTCTGAACATTAGGTTTGTTATTCACAGCAACATTTCTGGTCTCTGGCTGTGTCTGCTCATTTTTCTTGTTCACCTGGAAAAGTAAGTAATTACTGCAGTGAGAATTTTGTATTATGGAAAATATGAATCACATTGCTACACCCTAGTACTGTACCTGTTTGAGAGCCTTTTTGTGAATGTGTGTGTCATTAACCTTTTTAGAATTGTCATTCCAAGCAGGACTTAGTTGGTCTCCAATGTCACCTTTCTCTGAACACTGCTTTCAGTGTTCATGCCAACATTTCTGGTTCCTGCTGGCTTTGTCTGCTCGTTTTTCTTGTTCACCTGGAAAAGTAAATAATTACTGAAATAAGAATTTTGCAATATGGAAAATGTGAATTAAATTATTACTCTAGTACTGTACCTTTTTGAGCGCCCCTTCATTTGAACTTCTATCCTTTTTTTCCTTTATCTCTTTGTTTTCTTTCCTAGGTTTACATGTCTGTCCTTTTTTCCTAAAGAGAAAGCATTAAAATTTATATGAAATGTTTAGAAGATTATTTATTTTCTATTTGAAAACAAAAGAAAGAAAACAGATGTAGTACCTGCCGTTGCAATCAGTTTTTTCCTTTCTGATTAATGGAAACATTTGGAGCTTTTAGTTCTAGCATTAGGTTTCTGGAATAAGAGTAAAAGAAGACCAATAAGAAAAATCATTTAAATATTATTTTGGAAATATGACCAGTTGGAGTTCACATAAGACCTGGACACATACCTTTGAATTGGTTGAAGGGACTAGAAGGCCACTGACTTTTTGGATTTGTGTTTTCCTTTAGACTTATTTGTTTTTATCTAATATACAATTGTTATTGCCATCCTGCTGAAATCCAACTTCACTCTAAAGGGTAAGGCTAAAGGAAGTTCCACTTTTGTAAACAAACAATGTGGTCAAACAAGAAAGATCAGTACTGGCACAAAACCATGCTATACCTCAACTATTCCTTTTCTGGAGTGTGCTCAAAGGAAGGTCATCTTTCCTTGATACTTTTAATTGTGCAAGAGGTTAGTCATCAGGAGGTCTGAGGAAGTAGCGGTTCTGGAGCACTTTCCATGTTCAACATCTTCAAGAAGACTGGCAGGTCTTATTCCCTTTACAAATGGACTTAATGTAACCCTAGTAAGTCACAGTGCTTTGGCAAACACTGCAAAATATTTATAAGCCAGTACTTAGCAAACAGTTCACGACTGCCCATGACTTCAATTTGCCTATGAGTAATGCTATTTAGTGTGCTCTTTGGCAGGCTATGTCTCCTCCTCACAAAGCATGCTCAAAGCAAAAGCAAGCAAAGCCGCATTTCTTGTGCACCAACAGAGATACAAGAAGAAAAACAGGGTCTGCCTATAAAAGTCTGCCTGAATCCGTGCAAAGTTCTAGCCCTAGTCCTCATTTTCTGGTTCACATACAGCTTTGGAAGAGCTGCCCTCAGAACTGCACAAGTGGTCAGTGGTTTTATGTGTGTGATATTGTGTCTCAATATATAATGTATCGCAAAGCTGTGACTCACGCATGAGGTAAACATTAACAATACTTTCATCAAATGCGTTACAAAGCATTTGTTTCAAAACAAAGTTGTTGAAAAACCCACTTGCAAAGGTACTTCATCTGTGCCCAGTCTTCCTTACACAATTGTACTAATTCAGAAGCTCTATCGATGTCACAGTGATAACAAACAGTCATCATATCAACAGAACCCGAAAAACAAAACCAGTAGTAAGAGGTTGTATCGTACAAAAAGGGCATTATCTCAAAACAAATTAAATTCGAAATAAAGTAGTTCAAGTTTAATTTTAAGGTTTCAAGATCGATAGTAATGATATAAAACAGAAAGAGTTTGAGGTTGACACTCCTGACATCCCTAACTCTATAGTCACGAATGTTGCACATTACTACATTCGGTATATCGAGACAAGAAGTACCCAGGTGCCCTGAAAACTAAATTTCGTTCCCCTAAATCACTCTTTAGTAGCGAGACAATCAGCTTTACGTCCCCGGAATCTGTAAAGTTATTACTCGGCTTGAAACCGAAGCTCAAAGTTACAGAATATCAGCATGCATATTTCTCTTCGCCAACCTCAGGCTAAAGGCCGAATAGTGGCCAGATGCGAGAAACACCACACTTTTTCAGTGCGAAATTACTTCAAACCTACATATACACAGTGTGGAACCAAAAAATGTAGCCAGGCAATAGAATCTCACTTACCGGCATCCCGCGCGTAAAAAGCGTAACCCTGAAGTCATGACGTAGTATATATACAACGTTCGGCTTATCATGCTCCCCAGTGGCGCTGGGCACATCACCGGACCAAGACGGTATGTAACCCTTTTCGTTCCGTGAACCATTCCGAAGATTATCGCACCCATTTTGAGTCTAAACAGTGCTTAAACGGACAGAAATAACCGGTAATAGACAGGTCCGCACGCGACTTTACGAGAAGCCATATTTGGAGCAATGTTGGCAGCACTGTACGCATCCGACGAGCCCGGCGGGTGGTTTCAAATGATGCGCGGCAGTAGTAATACGTGTTTAGGGCAGGAAAAGTCCCTTGCGAGCAAAATTAGCCTCTCTAGACACATTTAAAGTGAACGTTGTACGGGTACAACAAGTGACTTAAAGGGCTAAGGGGTAACTCGGCAAGTTGCGGCCCTCTGAGCGAAAATTTCGTCCGTTTGGCCGTATCTCTTCCGTTTAGCCGCTACAGAGTGTTTAAAGGAAGAAAAGTTCTAAAAATGCATGTTGGGTGTCGTTTCCAAGGTATTTCGACGAGTTGCGACCCTGTGGTTTTGTCCGTTTGGCCGTATCCTGCACCGTTAAGCTTTCGCTGCAGCGCGTCAAATTTCGACAAAAAGTCCTTCATACGCTTAGAGTTGTGTATTTCAGATTTTCGCTTATCACAAACTATTATCGCCCGAACCGTCTGCACGAAAGTGAAATTTCTTTATTGCGCCACTTCAATGAAATTTTATTGCGCCCACTGTTTCGGTACTAAAACGTATTTTTTATGGCACCCTCTAGTCCATACCGACAGCGCCGGCAGGCCTAGGTAGATGTACGCAGTAGCGTCGCAAAGCGTAACAGCGTTTCTGCGAGATATCGTAGCTTCCGTTACGCGAGACGTGGTCTGGCGTACATCTACCTAGTGTATTTCTGCCAAGCGCGTGTTGAAATATAAATTTAGTTACTGGAGCGACAGCGAAGCCTATTACGCTCACTGATCGGACGGCTCCTGTCTGTCTGTCTGTTTGTCTGTTTGTCTGTCTGTCTGTTCGCACGATAACTCGAGAACGAGTTGGAGATATTGAGGTTGAAAGTTTACCAGAAGCTTCCTTTGCCCAAAAGCTAGGTCGAGTCTGGACAATGGGCATTCTAGCTCAAAAATTGACACCGTTAAAAATTAATTTGTATTTTCGGCAAAAATAATTTTAAAATTAAATATTTTTTACAGTGTTCTCAGGGGTAACTCGGCGAGTTGCGACCCTCTGGGCGAAAATTTCGTCCGTTTGGCCGTATCTTTTACCGTTTAGCCGCTACTGCGTGACTTCAGGGCGAAAAGTCCTCAAAATGCATGTTGGGTGTCGTTCTCGGAGTATTTAGACGAGTTCCGACCCTCCGGGCGGAATTTTCGTCCGTTTGGCCGTATCTTTTACCGTTTAGCCGCAGCAGCGTCAAATTTGGACAAAAAGTCCTTAATATACGCGTAGAGTTGTCTATTTCTCAGATATTCTCATATCAGAGACTAGCATATCGCCCGAACCATCTGCAAGAGTGAAAGTTAATGGCGCTTACTGTTTCCCGTTACTCGGGAAGAGTTTTTTTATGGCATCCTTTTCCATACTGACAGCGCCGTAGGTGCCCAGGTAGATGTACGCAGGCGCGTCGCAGCGTAACAGTGTTTCGCGAAATATCGCGAAGCCTGTTACGCGAGACGTGGTCTGGCGTACATCTACCTAGTGTACTTGGCTTTTCATTTGACAGTGAAATCCTCTAACATGATATTATTGTTCACCGGTTGGCTTTGCTTTAACATGAATGGGTGGCAGACCTGAGTGGGCGTTCGTCGGCTGGATTTAAAAACAAAATTTGATTTGATGTTGTTTGGCATTGTTATTGGCTGAGCGAAGCGAAGCCTATTACGCCACTTGAGTGCTAAAAATGTTCAATGTTTGTGTGTGTGTCTGTGTGTGTGTCTGTCTGTGTGTGTGTCTGTCTGCACGATAACTCGAGAACGAGTTGAGATATCGAGTTGAAATTTTTACTGTAGCTTCCTTGCCCAAAAAGCTCGGCCGAGTTCGAAAATGGGCATTCTAGCTCAAAAATTGACACCGTTAAAAATTAATTTGCATTTTCGCAAAAAATAATTTTAAAAATAAATATTTGTTACAGTGTCTTGTTGGGTAACTCATGAGATGCGACCTTCATGAAAATTTCGTCCGTTTGGCCGTGTATCTCTTACTGTTTAGTTGCTACTGCGTGCGCCTTAAGGGCGAAAAGTCCTAAAAAGGCATGTTGGGTGTTGTCTCCGGGGTATTTCTGATACAGTTGCCCCTGTGGGCGGAAATTTCGTCCGTTTGGTCGTATCTTTACTGTTTAGCCGCTGCAGCGTCAAATTTCGACAAAAATTCCTTTAATATACGCGTAGAGTTGTGTATTTCAGATATTCGATTATCAGAGAATAGTATATCGCCGGAACCGTCTGCAA
>JAWJED010000046.1:5612496-5642168 GCA_033675135.1 Frankliniella intonsa | reverse complement strand
AGACAGCAGATGACGTAGTGCATGAAGTCGAGCGGCTGATGTACCGCCGTGTGGGTAGGCAAACGCTGGCCGTCGATGTAAGCTGGGTTGCCTTCCTATCCCGCTCTGCACGGGCTGCGTGGTTGCCATGTGGCATGTTGTACGCGGCGGACCGCTCATATCTTTGGCACATTGTCGTTGTGTCCCTGTTATGGCGCCCCCACAATGTACGTTACCGCGGCGGAGCTACTAAGAGCGCCCGCGACACACTGGATAGGCCAACCCGCCAAGCACTCGTGTGACGTTGGCGGCCTACCCGGAGAGCCCAAGCCCAGAGGGAATCAGGAAGGGATTAAATTCCTGGTACCCAAATTTTCGTGCCGTCTCCTCCCGAAGAGTTCATTGTGGGGGCACCTTTAGGACGTTTTGAATACAATCTGGTCTTAACAGAATCGTCATCTGAAATCTTTAGAGATAGATAAGGAACCAAATTTATGTCGTAATTGCAGAAACTATTCAACTTAATCTCATATAATTTTGCTCTCCGCAACTGATTCAGATGGTGGACACTCATGTGGAGGAGCATCATGCCACCATCTTCACGTCGGTTAATGTAGTGATGAGGTTTCTGTATATCAATGGCTCTTCGTTCCTGGCAGGCGTTAAACCTAAACAAAAATATTGTCACTGTCCATGTAATTATGATCCCAATATAATTAAAGCAACTAACAATGAAACCATTTGGGAGTAAATAGCTCCAATCAATTAAATGTAGCTGCTGCAAGTTCATCATATTGAGGAAAAACGTTTGTCTCCTGTTTTGTACTAGACTGTCCAGAGGCCTGTGTTATGTCTTTGTAATGTCTCAAAATAATTTAACACAACCAGCAATTACAATTCTTTTATTTCATGGCCTGCCTTCTAAGTATCCTGTTCCTTCCTCCCTCCTCCGGTTTCGGTGCTAGTTGGCACTAAAACCAGATAGCTTTAAGCTTGGTGCTACTTAGCACTAAGATTTGTAGAACTACCCCACGCAAATTAAAACATGCAAGAAGTCTATTAATAGGGTGGATAAAAAAATGGCATAAGGATAGGGTTTGAATTTTAAACTTATTATTTGTTTAAACATGTTAAGTAATCAATCTGAAGGTGCAGATTCACAAAAACACATAATTTCAAATGGAATCATGTAAGAAGTAAGAAATTATGTACTTCTATCATCATTTAGAATTTTATAATTCTTTTATTATTCTCTGGTTCTTGAAGTTTGTCATTATGTACTAAAAGTGGGTCAATATTAAACTTTGTGTTTTGTTAATGTAACACAACCAGCAATTACAATTCTATTATTTCATAGCCTGCCTTCTAAGTATTCTGTTCCTTCCTCCCTCCTCCGGTTTCGGTGCTAGTTGGCACTAAAACCAGATAGCTTTAAGCTTGGTGCTACTTAGCACTAAGATTTGTAGAACTACCCCACGCAAATTAAAACATGCAAGAAGTCTATTAATAGGGTGGATAAAAAAATGGCATAAGGATAGGGTTTGAAATTTAAACTTATTATTTGTTTAAACATGTTAAGTAATCAATCTGAAGGTGCAGATTCACAAAAACACATATTTTGTTTAAACATGTAAAATAAAGTAAAGTGTTGGAGCCCATCCCTGTCATGAATTGAAAATGTACACCATGCAACTGCGATGTGTGTACATCTACCAGCAATTCTATACATAAGTTATGGCCAATATTGTAAGTAGCCTTCTCTGCTACTTCACTGACGGAAACCTGGCAGAGGCTTGTAGTCAAGTAGAGGGGGTAATGATTAAATATCCAACAGTAAATGCTTGGTCAAATTTAATGAAGATGTAGATAGTATGAAAAAAGGATATAAAACAGTCTTAGACTCAAATAAGAGCACAAAAAAAAATGATTCATACAGCTAATATGGAGAAAATCCTACACGCGCCATATAGCCCCTGAGGGAAGGTATCAAAGGTCAAAGTGACAGATATCTATGAAGCAGATAGTGAGATAATGGTCTGTAATGTATACCATGAGATGCATACTTAGTTCACTATTCTAAGTTTAACAAGACCATCACATGTAGGTCTGACACACACTAATGGAAGAAACTGAACATCTGATCAATATAACTATTACTGTGCTATACATCACAACACCTCCCCTCATTGACTTCAGGCAACATAAATGAATAAAATAAATAATACAAAAAAAATTAAGACTCGATATAGACAACTTCCATACTGTCGTTCACAACTTATGGCAGATCATGTTATGTGGACATGCTACAACAACATGGAGGATGAAACTATATGCAAGCACCATTCCACAAGTGTCAGTACTAAACACTCACAATTCAAAACCTAATCATGGACAAATAAGTCCGAAAATAAATATCTACACAACAATATAGATATAGTCTCTGTCTTAATTGATATTTCATTACTGGATGAAGTCATTGCAGTGTAAGTTGAAATTGGACAAAGCAATAAACTCAAATCCATTAGGAACAGAATACAAACACTTACTCATTTCATAAAAGCTACATTCAGCATCTTATTAATTAATAAGTATTGTCCAACAGATACAACTGTCATCTTGCTATACACTTGGATAAGCAGAGTGTTCACCACTTAATTAACTTCTACATATAACCACACACATACACAAATAACACAAATGGACTGCCAAGTATATTGTTAAATAAGAGAACATTTAAAAATGTCAACACATCCATTCTGGGACTTTATGGGGAAATCCAAGGCCTTTTGGCTTCGTACTTGAGACATATTAGTGAATGTGTACATCAGTCTACAAAACGACACTATGGTACGGTCTGAGCAATGTAGATGTTGCGTGAGTTAATATTCACACTTTATCAAATGGGCCAGGGTGGATAACCTGTAAGACAACAATTAAATTAAAAATTACAGATCTCACTTGCATCATTCCTTTATCGGCAAGCACTCGACTTTAAAAAGTGAGAACATGCTTACATTTACTTGGTCATCACTCTTACTTTCTGTACAGCTGCCACAGAGTCTCGTCACCTCTCCTATTTTTGTTTAGGCCTAAGGCCTGCCAAGAACGAAGAACCACTGAAACACAGAATCTTCATCACTACATCAACCGCCGTGAAGATGGTCGCGTGATGCTCCTCCACACTAGTGTCCACCATCTGAAACAGTTGCGAAGAGAACAAAAATATATGAGATTAAGTTGAATAAATTCTGCAATTACGACATAAGTTTGGATCCATATCTATCTCTAGAGTTTTCAGGTGACAATTCTGTTAAGACCAGACTGGATTCAAAATATAGAAATAACTACAATTAATAAATCTAAATTGACCAAAAGTCAATTAGAGAACCAAAAAGCGTAATACAGTAGCTATTTACAGTTATATGGCTGCAACCTATTCACTGAGCGCTTAACAGCATAGGAGCCCAGGAGCCCTCTCTCCCCTGCGAGGTCCCTCTATCAGGCACTCGATGAAAGCTGTGTATTGAAATCAGTGTCTCAGGCGCAATCCCTCTAGTTGACAGTTATGAGAGGATTCATATACCATGATTCTAATGAGGCCATTTTGTATCCTGCATTCATTGGCCTTTAACCCAATCAGGAACTGGCCCGTGTAAACAGTATTACAGATATCCACAGAAGGCACAACGGTAGAGTGTATCTGCTGCACATACAAATAGAGATAACTAAAGCAGGGCACCACATGTGATCATAAACTTGAGACAACTTACAAGATATGGAATATGGTTGCTAGAGTTTCCTTCAATTATGAATCCAGAAGCAGTCCGAAGGAACCAACAGCAAGGCAAAATCATAAGAGAAACAACTAACAATGATACAGGGTGACTTAGAAAAAAAAGCAACATATTCATTTTGACTGCAGACTTCTCACCACGGGATGAGTAGTTCAGGGAGGAACACACACATTCCGACGATACAATATAAATTACTTCTCTGAAACAAACATCAGACGTACAGGTTAGGGGGTTGGCTCAGACTCTTGCATGTACTGAAAACTCGTAGTCATGATTACTACTTACATATATGGAAGCATTGACAAATGCTGAAAGCACCATGGTCCCAGATTCGATGTGATCTTAGCAGAAATAAAGTTATTCGAGAGGTTTGTGTACTAGCCATTACGAGCTTGCCAACGCACACGCACACACGCACTGTTTGTAGTTTCTTCAAAACCTCTCCTCTCCTTTGGAGTACTACCAGAAACTCCTCCCTCTGCCCCGCAGCAGCAGCAGCGCCTGCGGCTTGGGCTGGAACTAATGGCAGCTCGTCCGCTTTCTTACAAGAGAGAAATCTCGCGATTCAGAAGTTGTCGTAGCAGTATTGTTCAAAAATAGAAGCGAGACATATGATGCAGTGATCACTAGACAGTAGGGTGATGTTTAACGGTACCAATGAAGAAGGCTTTGCGCTAGAGTAAAAGTGGCGCGTGTTTCGCAGGTTATGGATAAGTAAACAGCGGTAAACAGATTTCTGTATTAGCTGTAAATTTAATTCTAATGCTTATTTTACTCTAATAACGTGATGGGCATCATCTCTACGTGATGTGGCCGACTGGAAGAATTTCATAGCCATCTCTTAGCAGCTCAAAAACCAACATCATCACAGCATTCATGGCTATTCTAAAGTTTTGAGGAAAAGCTAGGTGAGTGGATCGAATGAACTTATCGCTCTTAATATCGTCCTCCATCTGCCTCCAGTTGCAGGTGTCCAGATGTGGTGGTCATGGCATTTCTGTATGACTCAGAATAATTATAATCCACATCAATGCCAATCCAGGAGCCGACCAAATAATGGATTCGCTCACAAAATTTTGCTGTGTGACACGCCTCCTTGCTGAGACCACCCAAAGTGCAGTAAGCCATCATCCCTGCTGGTACTCTCCTGTGCAGCAACTGGGCAGCAAGTGACACACTCATTTTATTGGAAATTATTTGTAATGAGGTGAGTGTTGGTAAATGTTGGGACTCGTATGGGCTGCATCTCCATGTGACTCATCACAACTTCATCAATGTACTGCTTATTCAACAGGGTACCATCCCCCAACTGGAGCCAGTAAACCATGAGGGCATCTCTCAATGACTTAAGCAGGTGGGGCACATCTGATATGGCATCTAATTTTTGGACAAGCCATCTGTCACCTTCATACGCACTCTCAGCCCAGTGTCAATGACAGCTGTAATGCATTAACGCAAGATATACAAAACGTCATCGGCTTTCATGAATTTGTTGGTGAACCAAAGGGCCACTAGCTGTGTCCTTTGTCCATAAAGGCATCGGATCATTCCTACCATGACCTCATCTCCAGGTAGGGGCTGTGTAATGCCATTTTTAAGGTCAATAAAGCCCAGTATGAAATAAGACTTCATATCTAACACAAATTTGACCTTTGCAGCAGTTTCATCAAACACAAGAACAACATCTTTCTTCTCCTCTTCCAGCAACACTGGTCTCAGAGCAAAGCTGTATTCTTCTTGCGGATACAACTGCAAGTGTAAGCCATTGCATGATGCTGCAAGGCCATTCAAGTGCGAGTCATCCCGCCTGCCATGCTGGGAGCCAAGGAGAAGTAGGATAATGCTAGTGCTTGCGATACATCTAGAAGAACTTTCTTTGTTCAAATATATGAAATAAAAACCATTATAAATAATGTAACACTTGCTTTTATACCTATATCTTAGTATCACATAGTGTATGTAAACTGAACAGAATATTTACTCATGGTCAAAGCCGAATATGAACACCAGGATGAATCCTGACCTAGGCGACTGCATACAGAGATAATGACGGTATATCATTAATTCAATACTAAATAGTGTGTATCAGTTCAGAAGGCATGCCGGTGATATTCAGAAATTAATGAATCAAAAGATATAAATCTCAACCCCATAATGGAAAAGCTAAAGTCATCCACTGTCAGTTTTATAATGTCACAATAAGTAATGTATGACCTCATCAATTACAACAGGAATTTAGTATCTAAAATTATTGTGTTGATACTGACTTTCATTTTCACAAAATTAATCAACTGTCTAGAATAATGATATGTAACTATTCAATAAATGCAATGTAATACCCAGTTAGTAGAACATGTGAATGAAGCTGGTAAAATAATTAATATGCTTACATCACAGCTGATCTCACCACCAGCCTCATGGAGAGGGTGAGAGCGCGTGCAGTTATGCACAAACACTTCACAACGTTGCCCACAAAATGCAATCACCTCCCGGGATATTGAGCTGAAGGGGGCATATATGATAAAACAGCTTTGTCAATGGTTTTTACCCCGAGGCGCGATGGCGCGTCAACTCACGTACAGAGAGTTCGTCAGTGGTGATGTCGGACAGCAAACCTCCGTAACGCAGATTCCGCCTATGAAATACCCGCGCCATGTGAAACAAGTGAGCGGCGGTGCGCCCTGGCCAATAGGAGCTCAGTAAAAGCGCGGGAGGGCGTCCCGGCCTGCAGACGACGTGACTTCACTTTTTATTGAATTTAACTCGGAGTTCAACGGTTAGGGTGGTTATGTGATAACAGGGGGCACGGGATGACCCCAACGGTTATTGCGATACCTCAGCCGGTCCGCTCTGATATCCCCGAGTCGAGGAATCACGGGTTGAAAGTTTGCCTCGAGCTGGCCCGCAGTGTCCGGTAGGATGCGTACGGGCATGCCCCGGCCTGACAGGGAAAACCGTGAAGTCTCAAAATGCGACTTCAGCTAGAACTCGAAATTGGCTGAACGGATTGATCTCAGCTCTTATGAAACGCTTCAGGACCTCGAAAGCAGCATATCTGTCGAGTTTCACCGACTTTCACTGAATAGAAACCGAGAAATAAGGTGTGAGCGTCCCCAAAAATCCTCGATGCAGGGGCCGAACTACCTCTCCCGGGCGGCCGTCAGTAATATCCGCAGCTCGAAAATTTCGCCCAAAGGGTCGTAACTCGTCGAGATACACCCTAGGACACCATAAAAATAATACTTTTTAAAAAATTCTTCCAAAACTGTAAATTAATTTCTAACAGTGTCAATTTTTGTGACAGAATGCCTATAGTCTAACTCGTCCGAGCATTGTAGGCCGCGAAGCTTTAGTAAAATTATTAATTTGATTACATGTTCTTGAGTTATCGTGTTATCCGACACACATACACTGGAAAAACAAAGGTGCGACCTAATGCCTTTAAAAGGTGCTATTCTCTAGTGCCTTTAGAAAGGCGCGATTGTGTCCAAAGGCACTAAAATATAGCACCTTTTGGCCAAATTAGTGCCTCTGTAGGGGTGCTGTTTGAATAATGCCTTGGTAAAGACACTATTACGAGTAGCACCCCTAAAAGGGTGTTATATCCTACCTTTGTTTTTCCAGTGTAGGCAGCCATAATAAAAAACAGGAGCCAAATCGGATCAGTCGAGTAGTAGGCATCGCTAGCTCAGCCAAAAATAGCGGGACACCTCGTCAGTTTGTGGCTCATAATCTCCACAGCCCTCTCCCACCCCCAATCGGTTGGTGCGTCTGCCCCGCCCGCGCAACGTGATGATCCGGCGCCGGGCTGGTAGGCATCCACCATGGCACTGATGCCAGTTGAGTTGCGTGTCCTGCGACTTAAGTGATCACGACACTGACCTCTGCTATGAATTCGGGCATCTTCCTCTGTACTCTTGCTTCATTTATACTCCTGTCCAAGGTCCACCTTGCTCCTGTCATTCCCATTGACGATCATACATCAAACCGCAGTACCACTACAATTTAATCTTAATTATGTACGCATACTTCCGGATACTGCGCGCCAACTATCGAGGCACTCGACTCGGGGACATCAGAGTGGTCCGAGTGAGATATCGCAGTACCAGTTTAATCACGAAATAGCCGTCCTGTAGCAGGGAGTTATCCCATTAGCGTCTAGCGTCTCGCGTCTGGCGCTTTTTTGGCGCGGCGTCTCGCGTCTGGCGAGACGCGAGACGCCAGACGCGAGACGCCAGACGCCATAAAAGCGCCAGACGCGAGACGCTAGACGCTAACTTGATAACTCCCAGGCCCGGGGTCGGGGACCAGGAAGCGGTCCGACGGGAGGTCAGGCCACCAACTCAACAGACCTGCGTTGTTGGCTGCCTACCAGACTGCGCTAGGGGTCGTTACCCGCTACCTGGATGGCAACAGGCGCGGCTGGAACTCCAGCGCAGGAGCTCAGCGAGGTTGGGCGCGGCGGATGGATGGGGGAGGGGGACGGGGAACCGCGGATACCCCCTCTACTCCTCCACATGTGGAGGCAGGCCGCCCGGGCGCGTGAAGGGCAGGGGCAGGATATTCTCGTCATGTGGCGCGGCGGCAATAGTCGCTACAGTCTAGTGAAGTGTACGCCAGCCAGTGGACGCCTCGAGGGATACACATGAGACGGCAGGCAAGTCAACGTGATCCGTTATATGCGTTACAGCGAGCCCGCCTCGCAGGTGTACTACGTAATAAAGGGCGCAAACGCGAGGCGCCACCTGCGCGTCAGAATGGGGGAGGCAGTGCCCTATGGCTATAGGGGTCTAGTAGGCAAAGTTGCCTACATTTAAGGCTGCTCACGAGATCCCACGCCTGTATAGTCAGAATCCCTCATATTGGCCGCCCGTGGGATAGGCTGCCCCGGGTCGGCAACTTGTATACAGTCGCTATCAGTACGCTATCAGTGCTTGCGAACAGAGAGTCGGGCGGGGAAGTCACACCCAGGCCACGCCGGGTCTGAGCGTCGCCTGCGGGGCATCCACAATTGACCCAAGGTTGTTCACCCCCAGGAGGGGGCTACTAGCGAGGCCTATCCACCAGGGCACGTGTCCGAGACAGCATCATACGGGCAACACAATAAGTGTCCAAGCGCACTGCCCGTCTAATCCTCACCGAGTCCGTTGTGTGGCATGACAGGTCGCTATTAGTGACCGAATGGCCTCCCACTCCAGCAGGCCTCTCGGACACTGGAGCCTGGTCACCTCGGCGGGCAGTAAAGTCACATGTACACAATACACAAGCATCGCCGGAACGAAATAGGGCAGTGTCTGCCGGGCGATGGGGAGGGGCGGCTGAGGTGCATTCCTCAGCGCTGCACCAGTCTGCCTAGTGAGCTGCATCTGGGATTAGCAAACCTACGCGTATAAAGTGTCAGCGGTCTGCATAAGAGAAGGGGAAGGGGGGGAGGGCAGCGACCAGGCTGCTTCTGGTGTGATGGGCCACCATTTGGCCGCCAGACCGCGTCGCGGCCCCGTCGCCACGAGATATGGCCCCTTCCCCCTCCTCCCGGGAGGGACACGTGGAATACCAGACGGGTGGCCGGGGAAGGCTCACAGTCCGACCATCGCAGAGCGACGCGTAGTAACCCTTGCCCGGCCGGCCACATAGCGCCGCTGCGAGTGCGAGCTTGTGAGCCACCCTGTGCCCCGCCACACCTGGCCCGATACGAACAAAAAAGGTGAGGAGGGCGGCGGGCCGAGGGGAGAGGGGGGGGGCATGAGAGTGGGAGCCGACGACCGTCACGGCCATCGCGAGGACGATGGCAGCAGTGCGCAGCCGACGACCTTAGGGTGCAGACGTGCAGCTCCAGCAGCATCCACCAGGTAAGCTCACTCATTGGTTTAAGCTCCGAGTGCAATGGTGGTAAAATAGTATACCGTGATACTGGCCACGGGTTGACAATCCCAGGGCTATTCCCATACGATTAGCTCGCCTATTGGGCTCCTGCAAGCGAAGGCATCCGCCCGTGGGCGGGGCGGCACACGAGCCGACCGCCGCCCCGAGTGGGTAGGCAGCACCGCCACACAGGCGTGCGCAGCAGGCTGGCCTACGCTCCCGGCGATCAGTAGCAGGGCTGCTCGACCCCGCGCTCCGCGGCTGGACCAGCAGGATGCACATGTGCAGAGCTGCGCCCCTCTCCGGGCCCATGAGAACATTACTGCCCGAGGGCACCCCTCCCCTCCCCTCCCCCCGCGGACCGTGCGGGCGCCCTGCTCGCGGCATCAGCCCAGCCCAGCCCTAGCCCGGTGCAGTCTGGCGAGTGCAGTGTGTGAGCCGCGGAGTTGCGCGAGGTCCCGCCGCGAAGGCATGCTGCATCGCTTGCAGCGCACCCAGTGTAGCAGCACACCTGACCACCACACAAAAGGTGACACGGCGGCTGGGTGGTGTGGGGAGTGGTGGGGAGGAGGAGGGTACCTCCTCGCCGAGCCGGGGAAGGCTCCACGTCGACGCAACGCCACTGCTGTGCTTGGTCTGGTGGGCACGCTATGGACGCGCAGAGGACGCCTGGACGCTATCAGGCAAGTCACTTTAAAGTGTGTGCTGTGCAAGCTAGCTCCTCATAAGTATATGTTCGGAATGGGGAGGTATCGAAAACCATCCAGCATGCCTGTACCCCTCCAAGTGTAAAGCTAAAGTACAGGAAACACATTAAATTCTTGTGTAATTGAGGAGGATTCCTTCTCATGGGTGAACTGTAGTGGGATCTCATGACATAAGAGAAAAGGTGAAATTGATGTGCAATGTATTTGTACCACTTTAAATACACTAAAGTATCCACGTAAAAATCCTAATCTTCCTTGGGGTTTGATATGTTGTTTTGCTCTCTTCGCTGTTCTCGAACACAAATGCAGACTCACAGCAGTTAAATGTAGAATGGCTCTGTTATCTCAAGCATATACAAATATAAGTCGTCAACATTTGACATCCCCTGGAATATCTAATGGGCCCAGCATAGACCTGCCTGAAAAGAGGAAACACAATAGATCACTCTCACATTGATTAAAATTTAAAGTCTAATATTGTGTAATAAGTACAGCATACCAAAAAGTGCTTCAACCTTTCCTGCAGCTGCAGGTGACTTTTGAGGAGCCAAATCATTGACTAACTTCTTGAGTTATTGCGTGCTCTCTGATAACCTGTCTTTTCAAACTCCTTTCTAAAGCCAGGTGTAACTCCCAATGCACACCTAAGATTGGATAAAGTATTATTTTAATTAGAGAAAATGAGGTGAAAAGTGACACAAAGTAAATGTGCAGATTAGCGTACCTTTGATCTTTCATCATTCATGTGAAGTAGGATTACTCTACCAAAAGATCTGCACAACCTTCTTTTGCATGAACTGGTTGCTCAGATGCTGACTGGGAGGAAATCCAAATGATTGTAAATCCTACACCAGATATTGTTTCACTTTGATAATAATTTATTCTGCTGAGAAATTATTATCAAAGTGAAACAATATCTGGTGTAGGATTTACAATCATTTGGATTTCCTCCCAGTCAGCATCTGAGCAACCAGTTCATGCAAAAGAAGGTTGTGCAGATCTTTTGGTAGAGTAATCCTACTTTTTAGGTGCACTATATGTAATTTAAGACCCTATTTGCTATATGGACACTTACTGTGTCTGGCCTTGTATAAGTGCTGAAGGCTGCCAGCTAAAAGTTGATCTGGAGCTTTGACGGGACGCCTTATTTCTTATTTTATAGCCACATAGTATCAGCATCATATCCGGTGGGGCTCATGTCCATCCGCAGTGTTCCATCACTGAACTCCCTTTGGAACTGATCTGGCATACTTATCCTGATGCAGCTATCGAGAGCCTTCACGCCAATACCTCTCAATCCTCATACCAAGACAAGGCAAACCTTTACCTCTCCCAGGTCTTGATTGATACAAGTGCTCTAAGTGCCTTCAGCAAGGCTGAATTCTCCTGTTCATTTACACAGAAAAGATAAAGTCATCAATCTTGGGCAACAACATATTGTTGATCTAAAACAAAAAAGAAAGACGGGTGATTAACTTTATTGTACAAACACAGACATTTTGCAGGAATTATGGAGTAGAAGTACAATCCAGCAGGGGTGGAATTGAAGAATATTCTAAAGCTGCTGTATCCAAATTGTCCTTATGAGATTCTCAGGTAACCAGTTGTATATTTTCTGAACAGTGCCCCTCCTATCAAGATTTTTTGTTCTGTCTCTGCTAATATGGCCATAAGAAAGACCAGCAAACATCCTCAGGTGACTAAAATGGCCCTTCAGGGCTATACACAAACAGATACGTAGCGTACCTCACCAACATGTATACCTACTCAGTTCTCGGGAATACCACCGTGGTATTGCTGCGAAACTTGAGCTTGCCTTAATAACAATCACGCAAGATGACCCTGGCCAGACCAGAAAAGCTTCTACCAAATTAGGCAGCAGAGCAGGCAGCACAATTCAGGTCTGTAAAGAATATGTCTAAATTACATAAATGATTTGAGTAAGTGATGATGAAAGAGTGATGGAGGCTACATGCAGGGCATACCATTATCTCATGGGGTGCAGTGAGAGAAGCAAAGAAATGTCTCTCGGTTGCTCATGAAAACTCATCACAATTTCCTCCATGTCACTCTATGCATTTGTAACTGTGGCACTCTATCCGTTTCCAAGTAGCACATCCTTGGGACAGGAGGCTGCGTTCCTTTTGGCAAGACAAAATAACATATAAATGGAATGTGTACAAAGGGAGGAGATGGGAAGAAACTATCACAGCAGCAAACATACTACTCATACATGAGCAAACATATTCATATGAAGAACATCAATATCCTGAGCTCTACATGATCCATTTTGCTTTTTGAGGGAATGGGTCAACTCATTGATAGCTATTGCAGCTCCAGGAAAGACAACTTAATCATTTTAGATTTGTGAGAAATACAATGAACAGATTGAAGAATGCCGACTTACGCGATCTCTCTCTTTCTCAGTACAACTTTCTGAGATGCCAGCTCATGCACAAACATGCCTATCAATCCCATTCAATATTGGCCTGTCTGGCTGATGTAAAAATTATCAAATAGAAACATGGAAAATTGGGCATGAGTGTTGCAATGTCTTAATTAAATCCACAAAATTATTCATAGGTCCTTCACAAATAATTGCTGACCACACAAGAAACATCAATTGTAATCTGAAAACAATACAGGAATGTAAGATTGTAATTAATAAAATTTATTCAAAGTATTAGATAGAATACAAATTAGAGTCAGGTATACCTACCTTAACACGAATGATAATTTACGTTTGTGCTGTAGAAGTGGTGGGTATATCATAAGACAATCCACCACCCCAAATACAAGATGGCCAGAAGATTTCTGAAGGGTCCTGGAGGCAAATAGGACAGTCAATTCCTACATGATCCAGAGAGTAGTAGAACTCCAGCTAATAAGAGAAAAACATAGGTATAGTGCAACCATAAAAAAAAATTTAATATGACACTGAAATATTGGCTGTATACTATTCTCCCCATGCAGTTTTCGAATACGGTATGCAATTAGGCAACAGCCACCAATATCAGAAGTAAATAAAATGAGTGTAGAAACTGATTACGATACAACTCTGTCCACTGCAAGTACAAGACTCATAATATTATGCCATAGAAGATCTAGAATTGTAATGTAATTTCCTTGCACTCTAGAGAGCGAGGCTACCTTCTCCTATCTTTGCCTGGTGGTTGCAACAGGTAAGAATCTCAATTCAGGAGTGATGAGGGGGAAACCTCAATCCTTTCGAATCACAATTCCTAATACCACTATAAATAAATATTAGTGATGTTTTGAATGAGTGGCATTGAAACCGTATCTAACAGAAATACTGATGTTGAATTCCCGCTCTGTTTCGCTTAGACATCTGCCTCTTGTATTCGCAGTGTTGTAGGTTGTTCTGGACAGCTAAATCAACAGCCATTTCAATGATTAGTGACAACAGTGGTCAATGCCTTACTTACAACTTGACACATGTCTCCACCTTTGATTATGTTTAGCTCAAGATGTCTAATGTGGTATTGCTAAATTTTGGTAAGGAGTAATACATGAAACTCAGCTCATTATGAAGCCATCAAATGGGTGTCACCAGGGTAGGAATTAAAAGCTCTTACGGAATGGACTATGAAATAAATACGGGGTTAGGGTTAATTATTTAATCGGACAAAATAGTCATCTGTTCGGCACGTTGTAACGCAAACTAATAGGGTTGAACCAATTAAACTTATGTTACTAACCTCCTATGAAGATGGCGGGAGGAACGCAGTAGGTCGTCAGAACCACATGACACAGTTATACACTCGTTGTTCGACTACTTCACCTAAAAGTACATAATAAATCAACTGAACGACATGGAATGCAACAAAAACTGTCCCAATTTCATAAAAGCTACGACATACCGTCCGTAACCCCTAAACCGAAACAATCTACTGTGAGCTCTACCAACAACACAGAGACCATACGCAGCATACGAGATGCTGCTATCATCAGCTTTAATGAAATAAAAAAAAATCTCTCTTCAGCGTATACGTTTGGAGCAATACGGTGATTAAATCACAAAACGATAGCGAAAAAAAACCCTGCTCGTTGATGCCGAGCACGGCCAGGATGATAACAACAAGTGGCACCTGTTGGCGCTGGCGCCCTCTGCGGGTTAAGTTATGCTTATGCAGGCAGGTCGAGTAGGTAAACCTCGTAACAAGTTATTGATCTGTCTCCGTTTCGAAATACTAGTTTATGTGGCAGCATGGTGTATTCCGCATTTGTGACGATGCTTCCATATATGTAAGTAATAAGTGTGACCACGAACACTCAGCACTTACAAGAGTCTGGGTCCTATCCTAACCTGTAGGTCTGTGTGTGTTTCCATCAGATATGTCATTCATCAGCTGTTGATTTGTGTCGTCGGAATGTGCTTGTTCCTGCCTGCACTCGTCATCGGATGGTAAGAAGTCTATACTTAAATAGATTATGTTGTCTTATCTAAAAGTAAGCCCTTATTAATGTTTTTTGTTGCTTCAGGATTTGCATTGGTGTTGGTTGTCTTGGGCTGCTAATGGAAATATACTTCCAAGAAACTCTGGAAGCCATATCCCATTATGTGTAAGTTGTCACTAATATGTAAACACATCTGTTGCCCTGCTACTCTTATATAATTACTGTTACTAGGTAGATGTACGCCAGACCACGTCTCGCGTAACAGGCTTCGCGGTATCTCGCGAAACACTGTTACGCTGCGACGCGCCTGCGTACATCTACCTAGGCCTGCGGCGCGGTCAGTATGAATTAGGATGCCATTAAAAATACGCTTTGAGTAACGAAACGGTGGGCTCCATTAAATTTCACTCGTGCAGACGGTTCCAGCGATATGCTAGTCTGTGATAGGCGAAAATCTGAGAAATACACAACTCTATGCGTATATTAAGGACTTTTTGTCCAAATTTGACGCTGCAGCGGCTTAACGGTACAAGATACGGCCAAACGGACAAAATTTCCGCCTAGAGGGCCGCAACTCGTCGAAATACCTCGGAAACGACACCCAACATGCATTTCTAGGACTTTTCTTCCTTGAGCCACGCAGTAGCGGCTAAACGGTAAGAGATACGGCCAAACGGACGAAATTTTCGCCCAATGGACCGCAACTCGCCGAGTTACCCCTTAGGACACTGTAAAAAAATATTTATTTTTAAAATTATTTTTTCGAAAATGTAAATTAATTTTTAACGGTGTCAATTTTTGAGCTAGAATGCCCATTTTCGAACTTGACCGAGCTTTTTGGGCAAGGAAGCTACAGTAAAAATTTCAACTCGATATCTCAACTCGTTCTCGAGTTATCGTGCGCACAGACACACAGACAGACAGACAAACAAACAGACAGGAGCCAAATCCGATCAGTGAAGTAATAGGCTTCGCTATCGCTCAGCCAATTATGTATGTGCAGGAAATACATTGTGCCCTTGTGGCTTCTTCTGACATCTGTAATACTGTTGATCTTACACTGCCCAGTTCGTAATGACAAAGGTGGGTGCCAGTGAATGCAAAATGCTTGATGCCCTCAGTGAAACCATGGTCAAACAACTAATTACTAGGTAGATGTACGCCAGACCACGTCTCGCGTAACAGGCTTCGCGATATCTCGCGAAACACTGTTACGCTGCGACGCGCCTGCGTACATCTACCTAGGCCTGCGGCGCTGTTAGTATGGATAAGGATGCCATAAAAAAAAAAAGGTTCGAGTAACAAAACAGTAAGCGCCTTTAAATTTCACTCGTGCAGACGGTTCCGGCGATATGCTAGTCTGTGATACGCGAAAATCTAGGAAATAAACAACTCTACGCGTATATTCAGGACTTTTCGTCCAAATTCGACGCTGCAGCGGCTTAACGGTGCGAGATACGGCCAAACGGACTAAATTTCCGCCCGCAGGGTCGCAACTTGTCGAAATACCCCGGAAACGACACCCAACATGCAATTTGAGGACTTTTCGCCCTTAAGTCACGCAGTAGCGGCTAAACGGTAAGAGATACGGCCAAACGGACGAAATTTTCGCCCAATGGGCCGCAACTCGCCGAGTTACCCCTTAGGACACAGTAAAAAAATATTTATTTTTAAAATTATTTTTTTCGAAAATGTAAATTAATTTTTAACGGTGTCAATTTTTGAGCTAGAATGCCCATTTTCGAACTCGACCGAGCTTTTGGGGCAAGTAAGCTACAGTAAAAATTTCAGCTCGATATCTCAACTCGTTCTCGAGTTATCGTGCGCACAGACACACACACAGACACACAGACAAACATTGAACTTTTTTAGCACTCCAGTGGCGTAATAGGCTTCGCTTCGCTCAGCCAATTTAGCACTCCAGTGGCGTAATAGGCTTCGCTTCGCTCAGCCAATAATTTTTTATTTACAGTGTTCATACCCTAAATGCTTCAAGTTTATTGGGCACTTCCGGCTATCTCTTCATGATTTTAGAATCATGAACATTGCAATCAGAACGCTTCAAGCAGTAACGTGTTATGCATGTTTTTATAAAAGATGTTAAAAATGTAATATTGTCACAATGCATATCCTCCAGGCATTGTAACACTGCATAGCTTCTATTTAGGAGGTGTCTGTGTTGTAAATATATTAATTATTGGCTGAGCGAAGCGAAGCCTATTACGCCACTTGAGTGCTAAAAAAGTTCAATGTTTGTGTGTGTGTCTGTCTGTCTGTCTGTCTGTCTGTGCGCACGATAACTCGAGAACAAGGTGAGATATCGAGTTGAAATTTTTACTGTAGCCTCCTTGCCCAAAAAGCTCGGTCGAGTTCGAAAATGGGCATTCTAGCTCAAAAATTGACACTGTTAAAAATAAATTTACATTTTCGAAAAAATAATTTTAAAAATAAATATTTTTTTTACAGTGTCCTAAGGGGTAACTCGGCGAGTTGCGACCCTTTGGGCGAAAATTTCGTCCGTTTGGCCGTATCTCTTACCGTTTAGCCGCTACTGCGTTGCTCAAGGAAGAATAGTCCTAGAAATGCATGTTGGGTGTCGTTTCCGAGGTATTTGGACGAGTTGCGACCCTCTGGGCGGAAATTTCGTCCGTTTGGCCGTATCTCTTACCGTTTAGCCGCTACTGCGTGACTTAAGGAAGAAAAGTCCTAGAAATGCATGTTGGGTGTCGTTTCCGAGGTATTTTGATGAGTTGCGACCCTCTGGGCGGAAATTTCGTCCGTTTGGCCGTATCTCGCACCGTTAGGCCGCTGCAGCGTCAAATTTCGACAAAAAGTCCTTAATATACGCTTAGAGTTGTGTATTTCTCTGATTTTCGCTTATCACAGACTAGCATATCGCCGGAACCGTCTGCACGAGTGAAATTTACCTGCGCCTACTGTTTGGTTACTCAAAGTGTATTTTTTATGGCATCCTAACCCATACTGACAGCGCCGCAGGCCTAGGTAGATGTACGCCGGCGCGTCGCAGCGTAACAGTGTTTCGCGAGATATCGCGAAGCCTGTTACGCGAGACGTGGTCTGGCGTACATCTACCTAGTTGGCTGAGCGAAGCGAAGCCTATTACGCCACTGGAGTGCTAAAAAAGTTCATTGTCCGTCTGTCTGTCTGTGTGTCTGTCTGTTCGCACGATAACTCGAGAACGAGTTGAGATAACGAGTTGAAATTTTTACTGTAGCTTCTTTACGCAAAAAGCTCGGTCGAGTTCGAAAATGGGCACTCTACCTCAAAAATTGACACTGTAAAAAAATGATTTATATTTTCAAATAAAAAAAAATTTTTGAAAAATATTTTTTAAACAGTGTCCTTAAGGGTAACTCGGCGAGATGCGATCCTTTGGACGAAAATTTCGTCCGTTTTGCCGTATCTCTTACCGTTTAGCCGCTACTGCGTGACTAAAGGGCGAAAAGTCCTCAAAAAGCATGTTGGGTGTCGTTTCCGAGGTATTTCGACGAGTTGCGACCCTCTAGGCGGAAATTTTGTCCGTTTGGCCGTATCTTGTACCGTTAAGCCGCTGCAGCGTCAAATTTGGACAAAAAGTCCTTAATATACGCATAGAGTTGTGTATTTCTCAGATTTTCGCCTATCACAGACTAGCATATCGCCGGAACCGTCTGCACGAGTGAAATTTAATGGCGCCCACTGTTTCGTTACTCAAAACGTATTTTTTATGGCATCCTAATCCATACTGACAGCGCCGAAGGCCTAGGTAGATGTACGCAGGCGCGTCGCAGCGTAACAGTGTTCCGCGAGATATCGCGAAGCCTGTTACGCGAGACGTGGTCTGGCGTACATCTACCTAGTAATTGGCTGAGCGAAGCGAAGCCTATTACGCCACTGGAGTGCTAATACGCCACTGGAGTGCTAAAAAAGTTCAATGTTTGTGTGTCTGTCTGTGTGTGTGTCTGTCTGTCTGTGCGCACGATAACTCGAGAACGAGTTGAGATATCGAGTTGAAATTTTAACTGTAGCTTCTTTACCCCAAAAGCTCGTTCGAGTTCGAAAATGGGCATTCTAGCTCAAAAATTGACACCGTTAAAAATTAATTTACATTTTCGAAAAAAAATTCAAAAAATAAATATTTATTTATCAGTGTCTAAGGGTAACTCGGCGAGTTGCGATCCTTAGGGGCGAAAATTTCGTCCGTTTGGCCCGTATCTCTTGGCTGTTTAGCCGCTACTGCGTGATTCAAAGGAAGAAAAAGTCCCTAAAAATGCATGTTGAGTGTCGTATCCGAGGTATTTCGACGAGTTGCGACCCTCTGGGCGGAAATTTCGTCCGTTTGGCCGTATCTCGCACCGTTAAGCCGCTGCAGCGTCAAATTACGACAGGAAGTCATTAATATACCCTTAGAGTTGTGATTTCGCTTATCACAGATCCGGCATATCGCCAGGAAAACTGACCGTCTACACAGTGAAATTTTATTGCGCCCACTGTTTCGTTATTTCAAGCGTTTTTATTTTATGGCATCTAATCTATACTGACAGCGCCGCGAACCTAGGTAGATGTACGCAGTGTATCGCAGCGTAACAGTGTTTTAGCAGCCATGAAGATATCGCGAAAGCTATTTTGCGCGAGACGTGGTCTGGCGTACATCTACCTAGTTACATACAACTCCAAGTGCAAAGCGGCAGCAATGAAAGTGCTACAATTAAGTTTAGGCTAAACACCTTAATGTAAAGTCTGTCACTCATGTTATGAAGAGAAGGAAACTAGAATAATAATTGATACAGTGCAAATATTGCAATTGAAGTAACAAGATGCAGTATGTTGTGATGAACGTTTTGGAAGCACATTACCAGTCATTAAAACAGGGTCTTAGAAATCATGAAATATGAAGATACAGTATTTTGCTGATAAGAGACAATTTGAAAAAGACTACAGTAATGGATTACTTACAACTCCTTGAGGGAGTGGGTCTCTTTCTCTAATGAAAGTAGCACCTGTGTATGTAGTATCCCTGATGTGCTGCGGCAGAATAGTAAATCTAAGTCAAGTCTTGGACTGCTTTATCATCACTTCATATTGCATATGCTGTACACCTTGAGTTGAAGGACCACACATCCTCTCTTCTACTTTGAGTTGCTTCTTTATTTTAAATAATGCCTGGTTACCTTCATAGTTGTTGCATCTTTTAGATCCGTTCTTGATTGGTTGGCAACTAATGACCTGTATTTAATTATTTCATACAGGAGGACCACTCTAGTTTCATGCTTATTACTATAGGTGCCGCCAGGTGCATGTGGTGCACGGCGCTGGCATAGCCAACCGACTATTATGAATAGGAGTGGCCCGAGGGCTGAACCTTGGGGAACTCCACATTATATATTTGCCATTTTGCTAGGAAAAAGGTTCACAGAGACTTGTTGCTGCCTTCCTTGCAAATATGATTTAAACCAATCCAGAACAGTGCCTCTTAATCCAGTCTTCTCCAGCTTGTAAAGTAGAATTGAATGGTTCAGAGTGTCAAAGCCTTTTTTAAGTCTATCTTGCTAATGTATGTCTCGCTGAATACTTGTTCTAGTTAGGTTTTCTTATCCGAAAAGTGATTGTATTGCTCGTTATTGGAGGGCTTCGTGAGGTAGTCCATGCGGTGCACGGTGCTGGCATAGCCAACCGTACTGCAGCATATTTGTAACGTTTGAATTTTGATAAGTAGAAGAGTTACAAAATTATTGACGTTCGGTTCCTTGCTGGTGTCAATCATTGCCCGGAGAAGTTAATAGGGCAGATTCGCTATGTAATGACTTACGTAAAGTTTTGAATACAAGATTACGTTAAGTTTTGAATACAAGATTGTGTTACGGAAATACATGTACAATTAATAAATAATAAAGATTTCTTACTGAGTTATAATTTTTTTAATAAGATCCTCCCCCCCCCCCCTCCCATCATTGGGTACTATATATAAAATTCTTGACAAAAATAAAAATACTTTAACACATGAATATAAAAATTAATTAACAATTAAAAAATATAAAAATAAAAGATTTAATGATTTAATATGGATGCTTGATAGTATCAGTGACTTTACAACATGTCTGACAGCCCTGCAAAGGAAACAAGGTAAGGTATTAATGGTTATTGGTACTGATGGTATAAATTGCGTCAGTTGTTTTTGAAGGGTGTATCATGATGCTTACGATGTACTGGATACTTACACTGGAAAAATCGTAGGAGGTAACCGAGCACCTGCTCCTCGTACTCCGGAAACATTGCTGCAATCAAGAATGCGGCCCCCATGGCTACCCCGGCGAATAATATGACTTGCCGCAATGATCTGCATGCCAGAGGAGAAAAAAACAGGTCAGTTCCTTTAAATGCATATGTTCACTGCCTATTACCCAAGGAAAACGTTTTAGTCATGAAGACCTCACGATGACGTCCAATCAAGATCACGGTTGTGACTTCGAGGTGACGTCACACGTGACGTCACATGTGCAAAATTTGTGACCTGCAGATGAGGTCAATATGACGTCATGATGACGTCATCTTGACATTCAGAAAGTGATGACAACATGATGTTCTCATGATGTCATCGTGACGTTCGGATAGTGATGGTAACGTGATGTTATGCTTTTTAGTATTATGTTTTAGATTTACACATTGCCTGAATAACCTTAGGAACAAAGATAATTTGAAGAAATAAAGTTTAAAGCTGGATATTTTATTCAGTACTTTGTAATATAAGCAACATACAAAATAAATCAGTTCTTTTAACTGGTTATATTAGTAAGATACAAAATTAATCAGTTCTTTTAACTAGTAATATTAGTAACATACAAATGAAATCACTTGTGATCTGTTGACTAGTGAAAATGCTCAAAACAATAATAACATGAAAGTATCAATCAATTAAAAAAATAGGTATCTCAACTAGTGCTTATTTGTAATAAGAGACAGTGATATAATGTAATTAAGAAAACAAAACAAGAGCAAATGCATGCTAATGGTGAAGAGAAAAATATCACATGCATTCATAATCATATGAATTTAGGGGAACATTTAATCACTGAGTAACAATGAAATAAATTATGTAATTTCAAAAAGAAACAAAATGCATGCTAATGGTAAACAAAAAAATATCACATGCATTCATAATCATATGAATTGAGGGGAACATTTAATCCCTGAGTAACAATGAAATAAATTATGTAATTTCAAAAAGAAAAAAAATGCATGCTAATGGTAAACAGAAAAAAATATCACATGCATTCATAATCAAGCATTGAGGTGGTAATATTCATTCACCGAATAACAATGAAATAAATCATGTATAATTTAAGAAAGGAAAAACAAATGCATGCATATGGGAAATAAAAAAATATCACATGCATTTACAATAAAGCACAGAGGCGAACATTCAATCACCACAAGACTCGTTAGCAAGTGACTCGTCAAGTGCTGGCTGCTCAGTAGCTCGTTGAGCAGAGGTATCAAACCATCGCTTAGTTGCTGTCAGTGCTCTAGAGAGATCTGTTTTCTCAAATTTCTTGAGCAATCCACCTGAAAACAAGAGAAGCTTACTGTCAGCCTTCATATGCAAAATTTTGAAGTAATAGTTTAAAACCAGTGACCAGAGGGAAAAGCACAACTTACACATGACAACTTTGTGGAGGTTTGTGTCCTTAAACGCAATCTTTGTCCCAAAACTGCCACCCCAGCTGATGCATCTTTGCATCTCATTGGTAAGGAGGACATTCTTGCTAAGAAGGTAGCGAGTAGCATCAGCCTCCTCATGAATAGACATGACTTTTCCACACAAAAAGGTAGCCTAGAAAGAAAGGAATATAATATTTTGTCTATTTATATTAAACATTCAAAAAAAGGTTTGGAAAGTGATATGGAGATTTGTAAGTTATATCAATATTTTCATTGGCCTTAATAATTTAAAAAAACCTTACAGTGCGAGAAAATGCCAGATCCTCTTCCAGAAATTTTTCAAACCTCTCGAAGGCCTCCTCTGTGTCTAACGGTAGAGGAGGAAGTCCAGTAGGTCTCACCAGTATTTCCTCTTCTGGCAACACTTTCATCATAATTTTTTCCTGATTCATGATCACAATGTCAACTTTGCTGGACAGTTCTTGGACTAGATTGATCAGGGCTTTCAAGTTAACCCTCTGAACTGCAAAAAGAGAAAAGAAAGAAGTTTGACAAACCCCCATTAAGAATATGAAGCAGTACAGCTGAATTTTCTACTTACTGTCAAGTGGAATTGCTTCCTTCAGCTGATGCTGTTCCTTCTGCCTGGTTTTAGGCATATGTACATGGTTTGAAGTTTCTTGAGACTTCTCTTCTGTTGTAACAGATGGCCGCTTTGTAGAACTGCCTGGCAATGGCACATATTTTGATGACTTACTTTTCTCTGTTTGGGTGCCCCCCATAGGTGTACAACTGACTTTCACAAGGGCAGATTTCGATGGTTGTTTTCCTCCATGCTCTGTTTGTGCGCTCTCCTTAGCCTTAGAGCAGTGGGCTTTCACAGACACAGAATTTGAAGACCTTTCCCCTTGAATCTGATCCCCCTGACACTGAGTTCCACCTATAAATTAATCACAAGTCGATTTACGTAAAATTTTGAAGTACAAACCACACGATTGGACTTTTTATACTGACTATTTTACCTGCGCTTGACACACCACCAATCTGGCATAAATTAAGAGGGACTTCCACACTTCTATTCAAATTTTGTTCATATGCAACTATCTGCGATGAGTTTGAATCATCATCCCCATCACTCTGGAGAAAATTTGAATTATTATTCATGTCATTTCGGGTAGATGAATCCCCCATATCTGTAACAAACATTGTAAAACAGCACTGGAAAATTATTTACATTGATAAGTAGCACACAAAAATTGCTTTTTCCACATTGAAAAAAGCCATGAATAAAGCTGTGGTAACTATACACTCAAGGTAAACACCTGTGGGCTTGTGTTACCAAACACATAGGAAGTAAGTAGAATAGATTTTTACCTTTGTCACTGTCAGATGATGGGGCAAGGCTTCCTTGGTCTTGAAACATTTCATCCATGCCAATGGAGTCATCAGCAGATTGATTTACTGAAAAAGGACACACTATAAGCACTTCAAATATTTGCTGATACAGTGGGGGTTACGTGTTAAAATATGTATATACATACAGGTTGGAGCAGTACGAAGCTGGGGAGGAGCCTTGCCTGATATGGACGAAAACATACTTAGATAGATAGATAGTGGACTTAGTGTACTACAAGACACTAAAAGTCTAAGTTAACACAATTATTTTAATTTTAAAAGCACTCACCTTTTACAACCTTCTTCTGGTCACCAAGCAGCTCTCTGAGTCGAGTCTGGAGGTCTTGCACTGGTAATGCTACAGCTGTTTTCTCTTTCTGAGTTATTTTAGATTTAGATGAAGTGGAAGGTTTAGGGTCATCCTCATCAGAACTAGATACAAATCGACTGGGCCTCTTCCTGCGACGTTTAGGGCCTGACTCACTGGCTGAGCCAGCCGTCAAGCCAGACTCACACGCTTTATTGCACTGACGGTCCGCAATTGTATATTTGTCTTAAAAACACAAAAATTCAATTAATTGCAGAACAGGTGCCCCTCCCCTTCCCAACCATAAAACATTACGTTCCTCAAGGGAATGAGTTCATAAAAAAGACCACAATAAGGATAAATTAACAAAGCAAACAGAAAAAGCTTACCATAGCTGTAGTGGAATTTGATCCGATGAGGTTCTCCCCATGACTCCTCTCTAGCATGTAGGGACATAGCATACCTCTTGACTTTACCAGGTTCTTTGGTCTTGGGGTAATAGGCCATAAGCCTAGAGCTGTCTGCAATCCACTTAGAGGGGATGACTTCTAGTGAGGACTCTTCTCCCTCATTTTCAGGGAGAAACTCCACCACAGAGTACTAAAAACAAAGAAAATAAAAACTATAAACTGATAACAATAAACCATTAGCTAATTATTTAATATATAATTTGTACCTAAAGTATTAAAATAAATTAGTGTATTCCAGGAGTGGAATAGATAAGTATGTGTCCTCGTCAGTTTCTGGCAGCAGAACGCACTTTTGGCGAATTTGTGAAGCATTCCAATATTTCTTCATCCCAAAATTACTGACTTTAAAAATATTTAACTTTGATGACTGAATTGGGTAGTCATAGTAGTCATCTTTTTGTGTAAAGGGGCGTCCGGCAACTAGAACCCTACCATCAACACAGTGGATAATGTTCTGTACTACACCAACTTCTTTGTTGCGGGTCATAAATGCACAATCAGTGACAGTAGGCGACAAACAGAAACCACGTAGAAAGAGCTTGCGATACTGGTTTCCTTCAAACTGCTCGTCTAGCTTTCTATCTTCTCGCCTCTTACTAACCAGTTTTACTTTGTTCAATGCAAGCCCCTCCCCTTGGGCCTTCTGGAGAAGCCAGCCCTCGCACTCACGATCTCTGTTAGCAAGCTGCTCTAGGGGTTTTTCTTTAGATCTAAGAAGGTGTTTTATTGATCCAAGATAATTTTCAAACTTATAAGCAGAGAAGTTATCTAGTGACCCATGATCACGGCATTCTTGAGGAAGGTGCTTTAAACAGTGAATATTATAAACAACAAATGATTCATCAAAGACTTCAACAGATTTGGAGATAAACAGATCAAGAATAATTTGAGCGGCTGTCAGCCATCTCTCTTCTTTAACAAATTCAGGACTTGACAAGATGTAGATTCCAGTGTGCAAAAGAAGAAAATGTCTGTAGGTATTTGGGGGTATATTGTCTTTGAAAACTCTTACACCTTCATACAAAAGCATCCGCCTGAATTCTGAGCATTTAAACCAATGAATATAATGCAGAGTGCGAGGCCGTCTATTAAAGTCACTAGGTATGCTGGGTGCAATTTCAAAAATTGCTTGGTTAATTAAATTTTTTGCAGCAGCTGTTATCCTTCCCACAGGTCTGAATCGAGGTTGCGCGACACCAGCTTCTCTATTCATCCTACGAATGTGCACTTCCTCTGGTGTTTCTTTGCGATGCAACTCCCCAAGAAGATACAGTAGCCAACGGGAAAACGCTCCCCCATGGACCAAGTGCATAGCGTCAAGTCGGAATTGAGACACCATTTTCAGACCTAGATCTCGTTCCAAAGGAGACATCCCTTTGTGATGCTCTGCTTGTTCTCTCCTTTCAAAAGATAGATCAGTGCGTGGTTCGCCTGGCTCCACACCAACAAACACTATTCTATTGAATTGCCTTACACCAATTATTGTGCATTTTTCACATGCAACCTTGGAAGTGTGGCCCGCCACACACTTTACCAAGGCCCTAGCTGGTGCATCTAGGATGAAATCACCTAACTTAACAGGAAAAACTGATCCAAATGCTTCATGACCATTATCCGTCAGCCCGTTGACTTCATCAGAAAAATTTAAAAAGTAAGTATCTAAATCACTGGGGTGGCCCTCCCCACAATAACAAGCTATTATAAATGGCGTTCTTTGGTTTCTCAGGCAACCAAGAATGGGCCAAAATTCAAGGGTTGAACTGTTGAAAACTCTGAGACCGTCTATGTTGATGTCAACAACTATTTCATCATGAGTAAGAAGATAATTTGCTGTTAGCCTTTGACGTAGGTTCTTTGCCAGGCCCTTGTACCATAGCTTCCCTTGCCCAATTTCTGTAAATTCAACGCCTCTCCTAGCAGAATTCAAAAGTACTTTATGGCACTTTGTCAAATTTGGGAATAAATGATTAAGTCCTCTCAGAAGCTCATCGACTTTCTTGAAGCTAACTCCCCGCCGTGCCCACTTGGCTAAAAAGTCTGTTAAGTACTGATCGGCATCTGGAGCTTCAGCAGGATGAGGGGGTGGAGGGGGGGGCTCTTCCATAATTTCGACTTCTTCTTCGTCACTTTCACTGGCACTGTCACCCCCTCTAACACTGTCATTATCACTCCCCTGAACACCAGCTGCAGCACTGTCATATTCACCCCCACTGTCACTATCCCGTACACTGTCACTTTCACCCTCACTGTCACTACCCCCTCCACTGTCACTATCCCCTCCACTGTTAGTTTCCCCCCCTTGAACACTTCCAGTTTCCAATTCACTCCCATCTTCACTGGAAGAGGAACTGGCTGGCTGGGCATCCTGAACATTTTCTAACCTCTGACGAAGCGCCACTACACGCAAACGGTCCTCAACCTGCCGGCGATTCCGAGCATTGAATGCCCGTTTACCAAGCCGCTGACAAAGTACAGACACACAAAAAGAGTGGTAGAGAAAATACGACATACGAAAGTACTTACAAACTAACCTATCAAGATGGGAGCCACAAAACTGAAGCTCAAATATTTTATGGAAGAAAGTAAAGGATTCTTTTAATAAAATGATATACGTACCAACTTCAAATTATCGGCCATCTAGACTACTAGTTGTAAATATTGAAAACTAGACTACTAGTTGTAAATATTGAAAATAAGAAACGACGATAAACATGCCGCGATACTGCCGATGCCGGTGGACGCAGAAAACAAAACACCAACGAAACGAATACGCAACCATGTCTGCCAACTGTTGCCCATATCCATCTCAGCCATGGCACAGACGATTATAAAGAACTGTTTGGAAACAAAGACGATATTTTAAGCACTAAAGAACGTAGCATGACGCAAATTGGAACAAAATTCGAAGGATATGTGATAAATCTTGAACGCAAACGCAAAAGATATTTTGTGTGTAGTATCGGTCTGTTAGCTGTTTCCGAATGGCGGGAAGTTCAAACTGAACTGCTCGATGGGACAACATAAGAGTCTAGGAAAAACGAAGGCGGGCTCACATGATGTCGGAGTGAACATCCTTCCAGCCCACCTAGAGTACAGGGCGGACTGAACGGAAATACCGAACGCGTGTAGTAAGTGGCCTCAGCAACTGATAATATTTCTTTTCCTCGTGGATTGTTACATCGTCACGATGACATCACGGTGACTTCTCGGTCTTTTTTTACTGCTTTACTATTCATCACCGTCATTAAGTAGCTCCCACACTGACCCAGGTGAAATTTGATAAAAGCTTTTTTAGTTTAGTACTGTCAGCTGGTGGTCACAATGCCGTCACGATGACGTCTTCATAACATCAATGTAAATAATTCAGAAAGCACAGTAATTACTACACTGTGTTGCCTTTGAAATCATACAGTATCCAACGGTTAATAATGAACTTTAATTTCTTCGAAAATTCACATAGTCATGAGACCATCATCTGGAGGTCACCACAAATACCGTGACGGTTCTCTGGTCACAAAAACATCACGATGACGTCATCATGACGGATACGTTTTCCTTGGGTACTGCCCAGTTTCTACGGCTGACGATTTGGGAAGGGATAATTAATTCATGCATCAAATGTGTACACAGGGGATGATGCTTTACACAAAGGGCGCACGTACACTTCTGGTAGATAACAGAATGTACATCTAACATTATATAATCTCTATTCTCCTTTAATCTAATAACTGTACTAGGTCAGTCAATCACTTTCTGACTCCATATTTATGCCCAAAAACTTGTTGAACCCTAACCCATGTGCTACTTTGGGCAGCCACTTTGCACACCTGTCCGCAGTTCATTTCATTCAACCACTGATTATCATTGTCTTTACTTACAGTCTTGCCGGGACTCTGCCCGAATTCTTCTTGGTAAACAAAGGGAGAAGACTGTCCATTTTGGCAGAAGATATTTCGAGGTATTACAAGGGAATTTAACTCGGTCTAAGTCGCTCGGTCTCGTCAGGAGTACAGGAGTAGAATGGAAAAGGAGGGTACGTGTCCCAGCCCAGCCAGTCCCAGCCTTTGCATGCTGTGACGCTAGGGCGGTCCATAATTCATTTGTCATCAGGTGATAATGTGTGTTCTGCTATTGCTGTCGTCCAATACTGTTGTCTCTAATACTTTTCTGGTTTTTTCCCCCTACCAGATGTGGTGCAGTAGGATATCAGGTCAAGTGATTGACAGCAACATACCACACAGTTAATGTGTCAAGACTTTAATGAATTCAGAATAATTTCATAATAGATCTGAAAGGAATACATGTGCCTCTAACCTCCAGAACTGTTTCTGAGAGATGTCAAATTGCTAAGGGCTATGAGTGCACTATTTTTCTAAGTTGATCTGTTGCCACTTGCTTTTGCATGGCTACTTCACTTAAACGGAGGTCAAGTCTCTCCATTCCATTGAAAATCATGAAATTTGTATTATTGAAAATTAATGCTAGACTTAACAATGCAATAAAAGTCAAAAATTCAGATAAAAGTGCCCTCTCTTTGACTACAGCCATAAAATTACCCTTGAACAAAATATAAGCATCATCAACACGTCTAATGAATGACAAAACAACTCGCCCCGGGGGGCCTCCATGTGTGGCTTAGCTATGGTCGTCCCACCAAAAGAATAGGCTATCTATCTCTCTCGCACTCATGGGGAAGCGTACTCTTTTCACTCATTTGGTGTACTAAACTCTCGGCTGTTCCACCATACCTGGATATCCCTTAGTGAGTTGACTACCTCACGAAGCCCTCCAATAACGAGCAATACAATCACTTTTCGGATAAGAAAACCTAACTAGAACAAGTATTCAGCGAGACATACATTAGCAAGATAGACTTAAAAAAGGCTTTGACACTCTGAACCATTCAATTCTACTTTACAAGCTGGAGAAGACTGGATTAAGAGGCACTGTTCTGGATTGGTTAAAATCATATTTGCAAGGAAGGCAGCAACAAGTCTCCTCTGTGAACCTTTTTCCTAGCCAAAATGGCTTTCAAATATATATAATGTGGAGTTCCCCAAGGTTCAGCCCCTCAGGCCAC
>JAWJED010000046.1:5571840-5611996 GCA_033675135.1 Frankliniella intonsa | reverse complement strand
TAAGATTTTAATACTTTCATCACACTTTGAGACTCCAAATGTTTCCAGGCGCGGATCCAGGGGGACGACGACAGGGCGTCGCCCCCCCTCCCAGGCATCTAGCCGCCCCAAAATTTTTAACAGCGCGCAGCGCGCTATACATCGCAGCACTCGGCACGCGGAACGCTGGCATTAGACCGCCCTTATTTTCCAGAAATTTTCAATTCTTAAAGAAAGTTTTACTCGAATTTCTCTAAAGTGGGCGTAAAATATTCCTGATGCCAAAGCGGGGGTCAGTGCAATTACAATTGACCCCCTCTCAAGGGCCCAAGTTACAGCTGGAGTTAAGCTTTAATGATTAAAGTAAAACTATTGGCAAGATATAATTTTCCAAGCGGTAAACACATGTAATTCTGTGGGTCATCGGTTAAAAATATTGTCGGTTTTACGGGAAAAGAGTAAAAACCCAACCCTAGCCCCTTGAATGGCAACCCACACGCGTCGCCCCTCCCTGAACTCCCTGCTGGATCCGCGCCTGAATGTTTCTATTTAAATTTTATAAATTAATAACCTTTTTTTTAATAACAAATGTCTCTCTTGGAGCACACTTCTACTTCAGCATCAGTACTGTATTGGGGAAACCGTTTGGCTGGTAATTTGCGGCAGCTCAATAAGAAATCACAGCACTTGGGTATCGAGCAAAGGTTTAAAAGAAAATTTAATTAAATTAAATAATGTCACAGCTAGTAACTCTCACTTGTCAGATCAAGGTGTTATGTGATTTTAATACTCAGACCAAAGTCTGCTGTCTCCCAGACAGAACTGTGTGTACTCTATTGTAAACAACATTGATTGGAAGTTAAGTTAGGATTATGTCAGTCACCCAAATAATAAGTTCAGAAGTAAGTTGAAGCGATCCCTGGCTGTCATTTCAGCAATCCCGTGACGTTCATTTTCTTACAAATCCAGTATAATCAGAGGTATTTCTTGATGAGAACTTGAGGCACTTACCCTCCCCACACCACCCCTCAGACGTGAACACACGACAAATCACTCGTACACACACTTCTACAAAATAACGACACTTGAAACTTCGTGAGACGACTACCACCACTCTAAAAACTATTTGAGACAGCATATTTCGTCGAACTGACACTTAAATTTCTAATTTTGATGTTGTAAACAATTGAGGTGGACACCGGCTTGGCTGGGCCGTCGTGACGTAGTTCGCACACTGCCGCTAGGTGGCGCCAGCGTTGCAGACCTAGTCGGAGGCAACAGTCGTACCAACTGAGTCAAAATAGTCGTACCAGCCTAAAAATTACCGTATTTGACCAATTTGAGCTTAAAATTGCCCAAATTGTCTCTGAAATGGCCAAATTTTCTCTGAAATTGGTACGGTAACTACCGTACAAGTCATTACCGTACACCGTACACACATGCGTTTTACCGTATGCCGACGTAATTACCGTACGGGTTGGCAATGCTGGGTGGCGCTACCACTCTACTCCTTTCGTTGCCAACCTCTGCGGAGTGAAGTTTACATTAAACGTTTCAATATTTCAAACTCCATTTAGAGGAAAAGTCTGGAAAAATATTATAGCGCTGAAATTAGTAGATTACGGAACACTACCGCTTTTTACGATTACTTCTGTACTTTAAGAGGAGAACCGGCTAGGACAGACGAACAGAGAGACAGACAGACAGACTCACGACCAAGTACACTTCTGATCCCCTGCAGGAGTAAGCTTCGCTTCGCTCAGCGATAAGATGTGCTGTGATTGGCTATGACCCGTCGGCGCACGGCGTCGGAGTGCAGTGCGGACCAGGGCGCGGTGCGGGGCGGGGCGGGGCGCGGGGCGGGGCGCGGGGCGGGGCGCGGCGCGGTGAGTCTCGCGGCCGCAGCAGGCGGATTCAGGGTATCATTCACGTCGCACTGTCTCTCTCGCACCTATGCGGCACGCTCAATGAGTGCGAGAGAGACAGAGGGACGAGAACGATACCCTGAATCCGCCTGCAGCGACACGGCGGGGCGGGGCGGGGCGCGGGGCGGGCGCGGTGCGTCTCGCGGCCGCAGCGAGACGGCGGGGCTGGGGCTCGGGGCGGGGCGCGGGGCGCGGCGCGGGGCGTCTCGCGGCCGCAGCGAGACGGCGGGGGCGGGGGGCGGGGCGCGGCGCGGTGCGTCTCGCGGCCGCAGCGAGACGGCGGAGCGGGGCGCGGTACGTCTCGCGACCGTAGCGAGTGGACCGGGGCGGCGGGGCGGACCGAGTGGATGTTCGCGCCGTGTGGTTAGGCAACCCACCATGCACATCGGTGGAGCGGAGCGGGGCGCTGTGCGTCTCGCGACCGGGGCGGACCGAGGGGATGTTCGCGCCGTGTGGTTAGGCAACACAGCCTACAGGGGTGTCAGACTGGTCGCACCTGTGGTGCGGCACGGCGAGCCGGGTGGTCTGCAGGGCGGGGTGCGGCGTGGGCGCAGGGCGGGGTACAAGTTAAGACTTGAATGAAAAGTTCAGGTAGTCGCCGATAGACGGCGCTGGTGTCGCGTTAACGCGGGTATAAATCTAGAGCGTACGGAGCGGTCCAGCATCACTTGTTCCTCCGGCTTCGTCCGTGACACATCTCCCGAGTCTTCGTGCTCTCATACCATGTCTTCCAAACGCCTTTCCCTCACTAAGAACCCGACCAAGCGTCGGCTCTTCCCCGAGACCCCGGTGCCTCGCAAGCGCCGTGCTGTCCTACAGGACCTTGTCCAGGATCTCGACCTGGACGACCTCGAAAACGTCGACCCCGCCACGCTCTCGGGTCATGACGAGGGCGACTATGGTCCAATCCCCCCTGGCTTCGTCCAGGGTACTGGTCCCGCCCCTGGCTTCGCCCAGGATGGTGGTTCCGCACCTGGGGGTCCCGCCCCTGATCTCCCCCTTGGCTATGCTCCTGTCTACAATGTCGACCTCAATGAAATATTTGATCAGCCCTATTCTGAGGATGTTGACAGACTTTTGCAAGAGGCTCTTGGCATTTACGAGGAGCCAGAGGTAGAACCTGCTGACCTCACAACGTTTCCCATGGAATCATGCTATAGGGACTATATCTTGACCAAGAACGGTTCAAAGTCAGTACGGATTGGGTTGGATATTTTCAACTTTACACCCTACGTTTTAATTCTTGGGGAGGCCAACTCAAGAGGGAGCAGACAGTGGACACGGTTGTCTGTGCAAGAGTTTGAAGAAATGACTTCAGACAATATTTACAACATGATTAAAAATAATTTGGAGTCTAGAACATCACTCCCTCCTATTTCTGTTGGCGGAATCACTTTGAAAGTTGAGCTGACTTCCACTAAAACCACATGGGCCAACCTTCATTTGGGCCGCACAGAATCTCCATTTAAAATTGTATTTGGTGAAAGCTCCTGGAAAATGCTTAAAAGAGCCTTGTCTCTCATTGTCGCAAGTCTGTCTGACATAACATTAATGGCACGGGATGCCAGGAAATATTTTCCTGACTTCATAAACAAATGCAAAACTATTGCTATGGAGAAAGGCTTCTCTCACCCCCAAACTCTCCTTGATCTCCCTAGAAAACAGTTGGATACTGTACTCACAACCATTTTTAATGAGAACACAGGTGTTCCATTTCCTCTCCACATCAGAAGAGAAATGGTGTGTTATCATATTGTAAAAAAGCTAGCGTTTGCTAGTGCTTTAACTCAGGAGGCAGAGGGAGGTCAAGGGATAAACAGGAGATTGGTATTAGTCAGCTTTATTAGCTCCTCTACACTTCAAACACTTCAAAGTCTGGACGTCTGGGCGGCCGAGCGCGCGGCGTGCACGCACGTCCACTCTGTAGCACGGCTAGAACTCAACTGCCGCTCGGCGGAGCGGCGCGGCTCGTTCGGGCCGGCCCGCGCCGCGCGGCGGCGCGGCGCGCATGCGCACGGTCTCGTTCCGCGGCCGGCCGCACGGGGCAGCACTAGCGCGAGGCGGGCGCTCGCCAGGTCGTTCCTGACGGCAGGGGAAGGCGCCGACGAGCGCAGCAGAAGACGTCTGCTAGCCGCTCGAGTCGTGTTTTGTAAACACTACTTCTTGCGATAAAATCGCAACTCTATAAAGGTGGATTCACGATGGACCCGCTACTAGCGGGTCTGCCCCTTTCGGGCGGGTCGGACCCGCTACTGGCGTTTTTAAACAAAACAAAAGTAATTTCCATTGCGGCGATGTAAAACTGATCACGACAGGGCCAATTGCAGCCCAGGCCCAGGAAAAAGAAGCGAGATCAATTAGGCAAAGAATTGCGACTCAAAATGAAACTGACGGGAGTTGCGTGTTCTCCGTGCTGAAAACGCTCGGAGCGGAGCCGGCCCGCTCGCGCGGTGCATCATGGGACACAGCGAGCGGGTCGGACCCGCTCGCGCGGTGCATCATGGGACGCACCGCACGGTGCACCATGGGACGCACCGAGCGGATCCGGCCCGCTCGCGCGGTGCATCATGGGACACACCGAGCGGAGCCGGCCCGCTCGCGCGGTGCATCATGGGACACACCGAGCGGAGCCGGCCCGCTCGCGCGGAGAACACGCAACTCGCGTTAGTTTCATTTTGAGTCGCAATTCTTTGCCTAATTGATCTCGCTTCTTTTTCCTTGGGCCTGGGCTGCAATTGGCTGTCTGTCGTGATCAGTTTTACATCGCCGCAATGGAAATTACTTTTGTTTTGTGCAAAAACGCTAGTAGCGGGTCCGACCCGCTCCGAGCGGGGCAGACCCGCTAGTAGCGGGTCCATCGTGAATCCACCTTAACACTACCGGGGCCTCTCCCTTCGGAAAGTTCGCGCACCAGCGTGCACGCCCCTAGACGCGAAATAGATACACTGTTATTCAATTCCTGTGACGTCACATTCGTTTAACTGTAAAAGCTGTCACATTCGTTATAATATAATGTCACATTTGTTGTAATGTGAATCGACAGGGCAAAGCGCCGTAAATTCGGCAGTCACATTCAAAGGAATGTGACACTTACATCCAAACGAATGTGACAGTTTTTACATTGAAAAGAATGTGACGTCACATGAATCGAATAACAGTGTAATTGGTTCCCTCCTTCGGAGCTAAACGTCTGCTGGGAAAACCCTGCTAAAACCAGCAGCAGAACCGACAGGGTTAGGTTATGAGTCACAGACTCTCTCCAGCCTGCTGGGAGCTCACCAGACACTGGTGCTCTGCCCACAGTCTGGACAGCTGTCTCTCCACAACTGTGTCCTGTAAAGCCTCAATTTAAAATCAAAATAATCTCTTCGAATGTCTTGAAGCTTGAGCCTCGCATACATGTAACCTTCGATGACAAGTTGGAACTCGGTCTGGCATTACTGCGAGCTGGTCTCATGTTGGATGACAGGGGACTGGTGTGGCAGGGACTCGGACAGGGGAAGAGCTGCATGGCTCGGGCTGTAACATTATTCCACTTCCGCAGTAAATTGCTCATGACCCTCTGAACATCCCGTAATAAAAATTTTTACTTTTAGCTCAACCCAACTCTAAACCTTTTCCCCCTCTCTGATCGAGTTAGGTTCTAACTGGGTAGAGCGAAAATTTCTTCACTCTCTCAGGCTTTAGCACCTGACTTTCCATTACCTTCCCTTCGTGATCATTAATTGACCGAGTTTACTGTCAGGAAGTTTTCCGAGCCAGATTAACCAATTTCTCTGCTCCAGATTCTGAAGTCAGTCGTTTTGATTTATGAATTTGGTGTTAGTGTTTTTAAATGGTAATTTAATTTTAAAATTTTCAAATTCTTGTTAGTGTCAACCTCTCTCACTTAACTATTTCATTTCCAAGCTTTGCGTAGCCATCACGCTAGAACATTTCAATTCAGATTTGGAGTCAAAGAAGCTTCGACATGGGAGAATGACCAGAGTTAGGTTTCACAGCAAACACTTATTTTAATGCCACACAGATCAAAACCAAAATAAAAGAAACAATTCGTTTTTTTTTTTCTTTAAACGATTATGAAAAAATAAAACACATCTCTGTGTCGACACAAGCACACAAGCAAAAGACCAGTCTAGGGAGGAAAACTTTACTTCTACTTTACAGGAGCAGTGAGTTCTCCTCTTCTGTGCTCAACTCTATCTCCATGGCCTCATCCGTTGGGGCTGCTGGGGCAGCGGGGGCAGTAGGGGCCGCTGGGGCCACTGGGGCCACTGGGGCTGCTGGGGCCACTGGGGCCGCTGGGGCTGCTTGGGCCACTGGGGCCGCTGCGGCTGCTTGAGCAGTGGGGCGGGCAGCAACCTGCCCAGCCCGAGATGAAGGCGGGAGCAGGGTAGGCCCGCGATGGTGGCCGGGTGGTGGCCGGGTGAGGGACCGGGTGGGGACCGGGTGGTGGCCGGGTGAGGCCCGGGTGAGACCGGGTGACACCCGGGTGGGACCCGGGTCGGGCCCGGGTGGGGACCGGGTGGGGCCCGGTAGAAACCGGGTGGGACCCGGGTGAGCCCAGGGTGTGGCAGATGCAGATCGGCTGGGCCTGGGGATCGGTCTTACCCCAGGAGAACCGGGACGAGAGCCGGGTGAGAACCGTTGAGCAGTGTGAAGTCCGGGTGAGGCACGGGTGAGAGCCGCGAACGCTCCACGGACCGGGTGGAACACGGCAGATCACCGCTTAGGAGAGCTGGCTGAAGTTAACCTGCCCAAAATAGCCTGCCCGCAAAATATGTCTCCAATCGTTTGTTCATCGTTAGTTCACGTTTGTTCAACCCTTACTTTTGTTTGTTCAAGCATAGTTCTCGAGAAAACTGACATGTCGATGGGCAGGCTAGCTTCCACGTGCACGAAAACGAGGAAAAATATAGCCTGCCACCAAATTATGTCTCCCACCGATGTAACTGCGTTTGTTCACGTTTGGTCAACCCTTACTTTCGTTTGTTCAAGCATAGTTTATTAAAAAAAAAAAAAAAAAAAAAAAGCAGTGGGCAGGCTGGCTTCCACGTGTACGAAAACCAGAAATACGATAGCCTGCCACCAAATTATGTCTCCCACTGATGTAACTTCGTTTGTTCACGTTTGTTGAACCCTTATTTTTGTTTGGTCAAGCAGAGTTTTTTATTTTTAAATAAAGCTGTGGGCAGGTTGGCATCCACGTGCACAAAAACGAGGAAAAAATAACACCTGCCATTATATTATGTCTCCTACTGATGTTGTCAGTTTCTGTCTTTGTGGGTGGTACTTGAGGTTGATAATGTTTTCTCAAATGAAAATCACAAGGATTCAATCACCGCTATATTCTCTCGCTTTCACACCGCTTCACAATCACAAGTAGTCTTCTACACAACGAAAAAAGTACAAACAAAAGAACGGTCGGAACCGGAAACAATACAAAACAGTAAACTCTAACACACAATGCAAGGAATGAGAAATTACGAGAACGAAAAACACTCCAATAGATGTAACTGCGTTTGTTCACGTTTGTTCAACCCTCAATTTCGTTTGTTTAAGCATAGTTTATTTTAAAAAAAATAAAGCAGTGGGCAGGCTACGTTCCACGTGTACGAAAACCAGAAATTAATACGATAGCCTGCCACCATATTATGTCTCCAATCGATGTAACTTCGTTTGTTCACGTTTGTTCAACCCTTAATTTCGTTTGTTCAAGCGTTGTTATTTTTTAAAAAAGTAAAGCGGTGGGCAGGCTGTCCTAATGCACCTAATGCACAAATAGTGCGCAAGTATTGGCTTACTTTTTCAAAGTAAGCCAATATTTGCGCACTATTTGTGCATTAAAAATATACTTACCGTTATTTTTGCCCTCAGTGACTCTGTTGAACGCTCCCTTCAAAAGAGGCCCCGAGGAGGGGGATGAGTTTGGTGACCTCACTCAGGAGTTGGAGGGGGAGCTCTCCCAGTTTGAAAGGCGGACAAACAGGAAGAGACGCAAGGTTTGTTTTCTGGTTTTGGTTTTTGGAAAATTTTCTGCAAAATCGCTTTTTTGACCGAGGCGGCCAGTGGCAGTTTGTCAAAAAAGCAATTTTGCAGAGCTTTGGTATCGGGGTGGTGGAGGCTAACGTTTTAATTTTTTTTTCTTTTACTGAACAGACTGTTGACATGACCGCTGTCTCAGCGAACCAGCTAAAAGAACTCATTATCTTTGACCAGGAGATGGCATTTAAGTATTTCAATCGTAAGATCGTGTGCAGTAAACTTGTTCTGGATGATACCAGCGAGGAGAAAGGAATCGACCAGGCAGATTTTGATATTTTCAAAACCCAGATTGCCCAAATGTGGACAGACGCCTCAAAAATATTTGAGTCATTTCATGATCCCAAGAAAGGGCTCTCGGTCAAAATTAAAACGTCCCTGGAAGAGGGCGTGTAAGTGTTCTTTGTTTTGCAGTTAAAACTGTCATATTGTTCTACAGTTTGATTTGCACAGTATGACGTTTTTACCACTTTGTTTACCTTATGACAGATCGTTGGATGGCAGTCCCGCCCTCGGCTGGATAGCTAGGGAGCTGCCGGAAGAAGACCCGGCTTACCATGTATGCAACAGGAGCGCTCTAACAAACTATTGCTATCTTGGTGGGCCATTAAGCTACCTGAACAACGGCCCGAGCGATTTCGTATTAGCATCAAAAGGCAAGGCACACCAGTGCCACATAAGGTCAATTAAGAAGAATGTTGTGTATCCACCGGGCACGGTTATGGAGTGGACGTACCGCAAAGAGCTATTCATGGGCTACGAACCCTGGTTCCTTAAGGTGCTTATTGCTCTGTTAAAAATCGGCAAATCCATTGAAACCAGGGTCCATTTTTACTAAAAACCATTTGTATTTTCCATAGTGCTGTCGCTTTGAATATTGCGGGGATTTGATTGGAGACATATTTTGCGGGCAGGCTATTTTGGGCAGGTCAACTTCAGCCAGCTCTCCTAAGCGGTGATCTGCCGTGTTCCACCCGGTCCGTGGAGCGTTCGCGGCTCTCACCCGTGCCTCACCCGGACTTCACACTGCTCAACGGTTCTCACCCGCTCTGTCAATACAAATGTGTACATTGTATACTTTAAATAAAGTATACATGCCATGTATACTTTAAATAATGTATACATACCATGTATGCATGTATATGTGTATACATGCGCATGTATTCATTTATAATTGTATACATACCCATGTACACTTTGCAAAGAACACTTATACTGCAGTCACTTAACATGCCATGTATACACTTTGAAAGATGTGTACATGGTCATGTATACACTTATTAAAGTGTACATGGGCATGTATACATTTAATAAAGTATACATGGTGATGTATTCCTTTATTAAAGTGTACATGGCATGTATACTTTATTTAAAGTCTACAATGTACACATTTGTGCTGACAGAGCGGCTCTCGTCCCGGTTCTCCTGGGGTAAGACCGATCCCCAGGCCCAGCCGATCTGCATCTGCCACACCCTGGGCTCACCCGGGTCCCACCCGGTTTCTACCGGGCCCCACCCGGGCCCGACTCGGGTCCCGCCCGGCTGTCACCCGGTCTCACCCGGGCCTCACCCGGGCCTCACCCGGCCACCACCCGGTCCCCACCCGGCCACCATCGCGGGCCTACCATGCTCCCGCCTTCATCTCGGGAGGCCCTTTTCCACACGAAGCTGCTCGGTGTCCTCTTTTGTTGCTCCGTCCACAACGTACGCGGTGCTTCCTGGCGGGCTTAGCGGCTTCAGGGGCGGTGGCCTCATGGGCGGCGGCCTCATGGGCGGCGGCCTCAGGGGCTGCTGCGCCAGGTGCGGCGGCGTCAGGTGCGGCGCTGTTGGTGGGGGCGGTTAAGTCGCTGCTTGCGGTGGCACCCTGCCTGGTGGCGGCTGGCCTGCTGGCGGCCTTCGGCGGGTTGACGGCCGTTGCCCCAGCCATGGGCCCGGCGACCCGGATCTCGGGCCTGCCGTGCTTGTCCACGCCGACGGTGATGGTGAGCAGAGCCTGCTCGACCATCCCGACCACGGCGCTGCCCTGGCTGCTGGCCTTGGCGGGGGTGGGCGCCTGCGCCTTGCCTTGCCCGCTCGTTGAGCGCGCACGCTTTTGAGGGGCTGAACCAGCCCTCTTTTGGCGTTGGAAACACGCGTAGCACAGTACCTTGCCGTCCTTCTCTGGGCGCTGGGTGAGGTTCTTGCAATTTTGGCACTTGAAGGCTGCCGGTGCCCCTTTCTTGTCCTCCGGTATCTTCTTTCTTTGGTCATGCGGCGGGCGGTCGCCGCCACCCCCGGCCCCGCTGCAGCTTGCAGAGGGTCTCACAATGATAGACTTGATTGGCGCCATTTCTAGGTAGGGACGGCACGCAGTACACTCTCTAACAGTCCGGCACGAAGTGACGCTCCAGCTCGTGGGGCGAGGGCGGCTAGGTCGGGACCGGCCCGGCTCGGGTCGCCCCCAGTAGGGGCCGTCGTCATTTGGCTTTTTTCGATTTCGACATCGTAACAGGACACAAATGTTTCGATTTTTTATGCTGATTCCTTAAATAACTTTGATTTTGCGATCGGACATCATCTTCATTTACCTACCAGCCAATTTGTGCAAAAATGTGGTATTTTCCGCTTTTTACCGTTTTTGAGCCCTAAAATGCACTTGGGGCTTTCGGAAGGGGCTGTTACCGACCGGGTGGTCTTCACTAACTCTAAAGTCAATAATTTGAGGCATGGGAAGGTATGCGGAGCCACGCACATGCGTCCCAGACCTCAAAATTGACGTATTTTAGTATTTAAAAAAGCGCTTTTTCTGCGTTGTTTTGGCGTTTAACGGCATCTGTGATTGGCATGGGACAAAGTTTAAACGAAAGGACTTGTCCTGAAGATTAAAATAAGCTTGGAAACGTCCAAATATCTTAAAAATTGTGGCCACAGGAGCAAATTTTGGAAATTGTAGAGTATTTCTTACACTTTCAGGACAAAATCAGCCTGTATCTGGAAAACGGTTGGAAATAGAGCAAAACCGACAAAATTTTCGCCCAAAGGGCCGCAAAATAACGAGTTTTGCCCGGAAAACATGTGTCGCACGCAACATTTGATAATATTTTCTGGAGTTCATTTAGTGCGTTCTTAGGCCCTACTTAGGCCCCTCAGGCACGGGCGCGGTTTGTCGCACGACCCCCAAACTGTGACATATGTGTTTTTACACCAAATCGAACATTTTGAGCACACGAACTCACCGTTGGCACCATTTAAGCGTCGAGCCACGCCAGATTTTGGGTGAAAGAGCAGTACGCCACCGCCTACCGCACCCCTCTTCCTGCCTTCCTAGGCACCCCGCGGTGCCAGGGCTCGGTTGGCTCGACTCCGGCACACTACTGGACTACCTTTACTCGCGTCATCGAGTGTGTAGGCAATCACAGATGCCGTTAAACGACAAAACAACGCAGAGGAAGCGCCTGTTTTAAAACTAATATACGTCAATTTTGAGGTCGGGGACGCATGTGCGTGGCCCCGCATACCTTCCCATGCCTCAAATTATTGACTTTAGAGTTAGTGAAGACCACCCGGTCGGTAACAGCCCCTTCCGAAAGCCCCAAGTCCATTTTAGGGCTCAAAAACGGTAAAAAGCGGAAAATACCACATTTTTGCACAAATTGGCTGGTAGGTAAATGAAGATGATGTCCGATCGCAAAATCAAAGTTATTTGAGGAATCAGCATAAAAAAACGAAACTTTTGAGTCCTGTTACGATGTCGAAATCGAAAAAAGCCAAATGACGACGGCCCCTAGCCCCCCCCCCTGCGGTCCTTCAGCGGCAGCCAATCCTGGCGCCGCGCAACTCAACGTTGCAGGGGCGTGTTCAGGCGGGGTGCGCCCGAGGCCACTTCGGGCCGTGCCGAGCCGGCTTCGGCTTCGCGCTAAAACTCTAACAGGCCACCCTCGCCACGGCTCGGGCCGGTTCCTGGAAGACGCGCCCGTCCCCAACAACAACCGCGACACCAGAGGCGGCGCGGGGCGCGGGGGAAGGGGGCGGGGGGTACAGGGCGCGGCGGGGCGTGGGGTGCGGGGGTACCGGGCGCGCCGCGGCGGGGCGCGGGGTGCGGGGAAGAGCAAGGGGAGGGGAGGGGCTGCTACGGCCGTCTCCTAACCTTAACTCGCCGCCGCTCAGCTGAGGCTCGCGCCTCTCCGTTGGCTTTGAGTTTCGGATCAGTTTTCCTGCTCGAACTCGATTTCCCTCACGATACAGCAGGGTGCCGCGAGAGCATTAGAGACCTGCAGTGAGCGAGCTGTGTGAGCTGCGCGCCGCGCGCCGGGGCCTGTGAGCTCCGTAGCTCAGACGCGTGAGCTAGCGGCAGCCGGCCCTCTGGCGGCTGCTTGATGGTTGCAAGAGCCGAGCTCACGAGCAACGCAGCTCGCCGGGTTCGGCGCTGCGCACGCCGAACTGAACCGACTGGGCCCCGGGCCGGCGGGAGCCGGGGCCGGGCCGGAGCCGGAGGCTAGCCGGCGTCTGTCTGTCCGCACGATTACTGACGCTGACGACCGCCCGCGCCCTGTGCGAGCTGCTGTGAGCTCGCTAGCTCACAGGCTCCACAGCTCAGACAGCTCGTGATCTGGGGCCCGGGCGAGCTGCGTGAGCTGTGGCCACCGCCCAGCAACCATGCCACAGCGGCAGCTCACACAGCTCGCTCACTGCAGGTCTCTAGAGAGCATCCTGCCCGCTGTCCACCCCGCGGCCGCGGCGGGCTCGCGCGTCACTGACCTTGGCAAGTCGGTCGACGTGCACCACTCGCGGCCGTCTCTGGTCGTGCTTTATGCGCACGGTGATGTCGTTTATCACCTTTGCGATTTTCCAGCCCGACTCCCACGACCGTTGGAGCTTCGGATTAATCCCGCGCTTCCTGATCGGGTTGTAAAACCACACCCTGTCTCCCGTTTCGAATGGCGTCACCCTAGCCTTTCTGTCGTATCGCTCCTTCATCACTTTGGAGGCCGACATTAGGTTGGCGTGCGCCTCGCGGTGCAGGTCGCGGAGTACGTCCCTTAGTTGAGACGGGTACCCCTGCAGCCTTGCCTCGCTCTCGGGTGGCGGGGGCGCTGTGCACAGGTCCGCTGGCAGGACCAGCCTGCGGCCGTACATCAGCTCGGCGGGACTGTACTTGTGCGCGGTGTGCGCCGCGGCCCGGTAGCTGAGCAGTACGAGCGGGACGAAGTCCGGCCAGTCTCTTTGGTTCATGTCTATGAACTTGGACAGCCCGTCCTTAATCGTCCTAATCGCTCGCTCTGCCCTGCCGTTGGCCTGCGGCCTGCCGGGCGAGCATCGCAGCCGTTCTATGCCGAAAATTTTCAGCACTTCCTGCAAAAGCTCGGCCTCGAAGGCGCGGCCCTGGTCGGTGCGCAGGACCCTGCAGGCTCCGTACCTGGACCACAGCTGGACCATGGCGCGCGCTACCTCGTCTGCGGTGCACCGGCGCATCGGGATAACCTCGGGAAATGACGTCAGTGCCTCGACGCAAACCAGGGCGTACTTGTAGCCTTCCCGCGAGGTGGGGTAGGGGCCCGCGATGTCGGCGTGCCAGCGGCCGAACAGCCGGCCTTCCTGCCACACCTTTAGGGGCGCGCGCGCGCGGCGCCCTGGGCCGTGCCTCTCCCGGCACACCACGCACCGGTCGCAGTGGTCCTGCACGTCGCGGTGGTAGTTAGGCCAATAGAAGCGCTGCGCAATCACCGACATTGTTTTCGCCCGGCCCTGGTGGGAGCCTGAGCCCGGCGCGTCGTGGTAGAGCGTCAGGACCTCGTCCACCCTCTCCCTCGGTACGACCAGCTGCAGGACGTCGCGCTCCGCGACGCCCGCGCTGTCCTCGTACCGGCGGCACAGCAGCCCGTCCTCGTTCAGCACGAGCGAGTCGTACTGCAGGAACAGGGCGTGCGTCGTGTCGCTCATCTGCACGGCCTGCTCCAGGCTCGGCTTGACGCCGGCCTGGACGGCCGCCAGGATGGGACTTATGTCGGGGTCCGAGTTCTGACTGCGCATCCACCCGGCCGGGTCGTAGTCGGGCGCGGGGCCTAAGTGCACGGCGCACACTTCCGCCACCTCGGGCGCCTCGCCGCCGGCCCCGCTATCGTCGGCTCGCGTGTCGAGTTCCTCGACGCGCTTGCACTTGCTGCAGCTGCTGCCGCAAGGCCGTACCGGGTAACGGGAGAGCGCGTCGGCGTGCGCCAGGTCCGCTGGTTTAGTGTAAACAATTTTGAAATTGTAGGCGGACAGCTTCTCTATCCACCTTGCCAAGCGGGCCTGCGGCGCTTTGAGTGCACGGAGCCAGACGAGCGGGCGGTGATCGCTTCTTACCGTGAAAAACGTACCCGCCACGTAGGTGTGAAAAACCTCTATCGCCGTTAGCACCGCGAGCAGCTCGCGCTGCGTGACGCAGTAGTTGCGCTCCGCGGGCTTAAGTAGGCGCGTGTGGTAGTGGAGAGTGCGTTCTACTCCGTCCTGCATTTGTGACAGCACGCAGCCCACGGCGACATCTGACGCGTCGCAGCTGATGAACAGCTCGCCGCCGTCGGGGTCCATCAACCCGAGCACAGGGGTCGTCGTGAGCGCGTGCTTCAGCGCGTCGAACGCGCTTTGCGCCCCCTCGCTCCACCTCACCGGGGCCCTCTTGGGCGCGGCGGTGAGCCGGTGGAGCGGCGCGGCCAGCTCCGAGAAGTTCGGCACGAACTTCGCGTAGAACTGGCATAGGCCCAAATAACCTTTGAGCTCTGTCACATTATGCGGGCGGGGCCACTCAACAATTTTCACCACTTTTTCCTCGTCCGTTTGAATCCCTTCTGGGGTCCACACATGGCCCAGGACGCGTAATTTTTTTGTGACGAGATTACACTTCGAGGGCTTAGCTTTTAGGTTAGCTTGTCTGAAGCGCATAAAGATTTTCTTTATTACGCCCAGTATTTCCTCGAAGTCTACGCCGCCAAAAATCACATCATCCATCATGGGGACGAGGTTGAGGGGGGCCAGCACCAGCTCCAGTAGGTGCTGAAACCTGGCAGGGCCTCCGGCTCCGAAGTGGAGTACCGGACAATGCCGTGCCTCAAGTACCCGCGAAAGATTTCTTTCACTTGCTGGCGGTAATGGACTGGCACGGGCCTAACCGCCTCCCGGACAGGCGCGTGCCCCTGAGTATCTATTTCAAAATAGACCCAGTCGCAATTTCCCATCTCGCCTTCAAGAGAAAAACAATCCGAGTACTCCCGGACTAGCGCGGCAACCCTTTCTTTCTCCTCCTTGCTTATGCCCTCGCAGCGGTCTACTACTGCCTGTAGGTCAGCCGGTAGCGGCTCGCCGTCGGGCAGCTTCGACCGCGGGGGCAGCTCGACCAGGTGCGGCGTGTACGGGTAGCTGCCCGTCACCCCCATGGGAACAGCACGTCTCATCCACGTGGAATCGACGAAATCTACGTGGACCACGTCGATGAGGATGTATCCACAAAATATCTACGAACTTTCCACATAGATTTTAAAGGGAATTTTCCACGTAGAAAAAGAACGAAATTTCTACGTGGATACTTCCTATCCCTATCCACGTTGATCTTTCGCCCTTGTATCCACATAGTTTGTTCAGAGATATATCTACGTAGATTAAAAATGAAAATTCTACGTGGATACCCCCTATTCTTATCCACGTTGATCTGTCGCTCTTGCATCCACATTGTTCATTCAGAGATACATCTACGTAGATAAAAAATGAAAATTCTACATGGATACATTTTATTTTTATCCACGTGTATGCATCGCTGCAGTGTCCACGTTGTTTGTACAGGCGCGTATCTACAAAGAATAAAACGCGTTCCCCACGTATATTTTCTCGTGCTTTACGCTACAATAGACACGTTTCCCGACTTAGTCAGGTTAAGAGACGTGCTCCGACTGGAACATCCTCGTAGCATCTACGTGGATAGGTCGTGGATGGACTCCACGGGCATCCACGCCGTATAAGATAGCTATGATACGGCCATCAAAAGCAGATGTTCCCGTGGCTCCGTGGGTAGCGGCGTCAACTGGTAACTGGAAGGTCCGAGGTTCAACTCCCAGCAAAGGTAAAGGTAACAAAAAAAAATTAGGCAAAATCGATAAAACCTAGAACAGTAAATACTATACGTAAAATAAAAGCAAAAAATTATTTTTTTTTCAAAATTATAAAAATATTTTATGAATACTATAGGGGTTGGTAAGCAGAGGACGTATCTATGACATATCCACGTGGATACCACGGGGAGTAGAGGGCCTATCCACGTCGTATCGCCGTGGAATCTAGTACCGCGACGCACTCGATGGTCGCGGCGACAATCCACATCGATTCAATGATTCTCGTCAACGTTGCATCCGCATCGATTCGATGTTGCCGTTCCCATGGGGACGCCTGCTTCCTCGACTGGCTGTCCGTCACTGTCCAGTTTCCCCATGAAAACCTCGGCCAGAAACGCGTGCGCGGCCTCGTCCAGGTGCTGTAGCACCAGCTCGGCGACCACTGCACCTTTCGGGATCACGCTGTCCCGCTGTCCAACGTTAAGTAGCTGGACAGTTGGGCTGGCCGGGTCGCACGACTGAGACGCTACGAGTACAGTGTCCTGCATTCTCGTTTTCTCGGGCGGCATAACCTGAACACGGTACACGGGGTGCTCCGTGTTTAGTGAGTGGAGCCTCTTCCGACCTTGCGTCGGGCTGCACAGGTCCGCGGACAGGACGTCTGGGGACGCGCCGGTCAAGTAAGGAACGGGAGGGGAGGTGCGGGCGCCTGTCGGCTTACAATGCAGCGTCGCGCAGCTCGAGGGCCGCGTTGACGAAGCGGTTGCGGGGACGCCCGCTAAGGATTCGGGTCCATACTGCCCCTCGTCCCGAGCGCCGCGTGCAGAGGTTGGCATGCCTTTCCACACGTATCGTCCGGGTCGAGGTGGTTTGCTCCGGCGGCCCGCCGCCTTACAGGCGGCGCTCGCCACCGAGGCGGACACCGGGGTTTTCTGCAGTGTCCCGCCGGCCTCGTTCCCACAATGCGCGGGGAGCGGGCCCGGGGACAGGGGCGGGACTCTGCCGGCCGGGCAGGTTTGCCCGCCCCCCACCCCGTCAGCAAGGCGTACTCGCTTTGGGGGTGGGCAGCCCTCGGCGCCGACCAGGGCGGCGCACGCCACGTGCAGAGGCACCGGGCGTGCCGCGGCCGCAGTTAGGACCGTCGAGGGATGGGAAAATGGGATACGCAGTGAGGATTCATTAAGGGTAACAACCCTTCCAGGCTCCACCCTTATTTCGTGGCAAATTCTTACCGGCTGAAATATCACAGCGGCCCTTACGCTCAGCGTGTCCATGAGCTGATAGGGTAATCGGACCGGGTCCAGCAGGGGTAAACCATCTGATCCTCGGCCGATCGTGATTATCTTCTCTCCCGGGTTGGGGATAAGATCATGGGCGTAGATAAAGTTGTGCCCCAGCACAACGTCGTGGTCTACGTCACCTACAAAGGCCATGACAAAGAACTCTCTTCCGCCTATCACGAGGGGAAGTTTTATCGGGCCGTGCAGTGCCTGCGTGCCGCGATTAATGTCCTTTAAACGCCATGGGGAGGGATCTGGCAGCTCTCTCACCATTTTTCGGGTAGCAATGGTGATGACTGCCCCGTGGTCTACCAGGGCCTTTGCAGGGCGCCCTCCTGCAATCAGCTCAATGCAGGGGGAAGGGACCGAGAGTGGAAGGGGGTCATGAAAATCTTCCTGCTTTGCCACGGGGGGCTGCCCTGGAGCTGTGCTCCCCGTGGCCGAAGGTACACTGTAAAAAATCCCGTACCAATGCACGGTAAGTGGTACGGTAAATATGGTACGGTTTGGCAGGGTACAGGAATGTACCACTTAGAAACCGTTGTCATGACACCACGGTTCAAAACCATCATCCATCATGTATGGTAAATACCGTACCTAAACCGTACCTATTTTGAGGTAATAAAATAGCATGTTTTTCACTTCCGACATTGCTGTTCACCGACCGTTGCTTTGTAAAGTGCTGGTTTGGTACAGGATTTACCACGGTTCAACCGTACCATTACCGTAGGTACGGGGTTTGCCACGGTTCAAACCGTACCATTCACCGTAGGTACGGTATTCGCCACGGTTCAACCGTACCGTTTACCGTACCTGTGGCGCTTTGTTTCCCGGGAGGTCAAGCAGTTGGGGTGGGCAAATTGCAATGTTTTGAGGAAAAAACTAGGTTTAGAGGGTACGGTTATTGGCACGGAAAAGTCTGGTAGACAACTTGCCTGGTGTGACCGTACCTTGGCAGGTACGGTTCCACCGTACCCAGACTGGTACGGTTCAACCGTACCAATTACCGTACCTTCGCGGGGTGATCAACCAACCATATGCACCAACCCCATCACAAAATCAGGTCAAGTTAGGTACTGTTTGGGCACGGTACTGAACCGTGGTCTTTAACCACGGTTATTTTTGGTACGGTCCTGTACCGTGCTGAACCGTAGCTTACAGCCCATGGCATTCCCCGTGCTCTTAATTGGCGGTCTCCACATTGGTGAGCGCCTGCACTTTTTCAGCTGACACAGAGACCGTACTATTTTAACTGAACGGCAGTAGGTACGGTTGTAGCAAACACCGTGCTGGTACGGTTTGGGTACGGTCAGACCAGGCAAGTCGTCTACCAGACTTTACCGTACCAAACACTGTGGTTTTTTCTGACAGTGTAGTTTTTTGTTGACCCTTTGGGGGCAAACTTTTGCCCTTTCTTTTCCTTCTCTAGAGCTTGAAATGCTTTGCACATTCTTTGAATGTGTCCTTTTTTCTCGCAAAAGTAGCAGATCGCATTTTTCCACCAGCCCACCTTACCCCTCTCCTGGAAGGGGGCGCGGCGCTTGCCGTCACCCCGATAGGGGGAACGTTCGCGGGAGCGGTCTCTCCTACTTTCTCTCTCGTCCCTCTTTTTCCGGTCCCGGTCCTGCTCCCGCTCTAGCAGTTCTCCCTGCTGCACTGATAGAGAGTGTACCGTCTCCGTCATCGCATTGACTGCGTTGACGATGGCCTCCGTGCACCGCTTTTCGGTCTGCTGGTGGGCCACCACTTCCTCTCGCTCGGCGTCGAGGGGTTCCTCGACCTCACGATGTAGTTAATACGGTGTCGGCTCTCCGCCCTCCTGCGGCCGAAAAGGCGGCCACGAAATGACGGCAGGTTCGTAGTTCCAGAAGTGCCGCCAGGAGCGCTTGCGTCGACCGATTCCGGGCGAGGGGAAGGGAGAGGGGGCGGGTGCAGTGCGCCGCTCCTCCCGTCTCCTCTCCCCTCGCCGGGAATCGGTCGACGCAAGCGCTCCTGGCGGCACTTCTGGAACTACGAACCTGCCGTCATTCCGTGGCTCCTCTTCTGACGGCAAGTGCCGACACCGTATTAACTACATCGTGCTCGACCTGCACGGCGTTTGCACGATGTGCCCGCGCCGGCCTTTCCAGCATTTGAGGTGGCTGAACGCGTGCTGACCGCAGCACTTCGTCCAGCTTCTGATGGTTTTCCCTCACTAGGAGAAGGGCCATCATCGGGTCCGTTAGCCCCTCGATGAAGCTGCCCACCATTTGGCGTTGCAGCAAGTTTTCGGGGTAGTCCGGGCAGGCTCCCCTGACAGCGTCCTCTATTTCGATCGAGAACTGCTCTAGAGACTGCCCTGGCTTCAGTTTTAGCGCCCTGAGGCGCGCCCTGCTGGCGTTGACGTCCCTCACTACTCCGAACCGCCTTTGCAGTGCGCTGTCCAGGGCAGCGAAGTCGCTCATCTGCTGGGGTTGCAGATAGCGCAGAACTTCGCGTGCGCCGTTGGTGAGGAGAGTGGACAACATGTTGCCCTTCGTCTCCTCACTCCAGCCCACCAAGGTGGCATGGTGCAGGAACTGCATCCGGTACAGGTTATAGTCACTCTGCCCGTCATACTTGTCTAACCGCCGCAGGGCGTGCGGGGCGGCCTGCTCCATAGTCGGCCATGCCATTAGCTGGCTAGCCGGTGCCGGGCCGGGCTGTGGGGGCGCTGGCGCTGGCGCCGCAGCAGCTCCCCAGGCCCCTGCGGGGCCTGCCTGGTCCGGGAAATGGACGCTGTGCCTGCTCACCAGGTGGGCGGGATGAGAGGGATCGCCTTGCCCGCTGGCTCCAGCTGGCCTCGTGTAACGAGGAGCCGTGGAGCACGAGCGGCTGTCTCTATCCCTCTCCGCACCGCGCCTCGCGTGCGGGGCACGCGGCCAGCGGGCCACTGAGTCAGCCCGAGAGCTTCCCCGTGAAGGCGAGCGCCAGTTCCTCCTTGAGGGAGACCTGCTTGCCCTGCGCCCGCGGCGCGCCACCGACCCGACGCTAGATCGGCCTGACGAGGGAGAACGTCTGGCTCTCCTTGCCGGGCGGCGCGAGCGAGACCGCGAGCGGCGGCTTTCAGCCTCACTAGATGAGGGGGATGGGGGAGGTGAGGGGGAGTTGCGGCCCCTCCCGGTGTGAGGTGATAGATTTACCCCCGTTATAGATATACCGGGGGTAAAAGTATCACGTGATAGTTTTACCCCCCTGGGAAGAAATGAGTCAGGGGGGGTAAAGCCATAACGTTATGGCTGTACCCCCCCTAAGAGGGTAAAACCATTACGGGATTACCCGTCAGGGGGGTAAGACCATCGCGGGATGGATTTACCCCCCTCCCTTTAGCGATACGCCAGGGGGGTAAATCCATCGCGGGATGGATTTACCCTCCTCTCTTCAGAGATACGCCAGGCCAGGGGGGTAAGACCATTGCGGGATGGATTTACCCCCCTCAGCTTTCACATACTGCAGGGGGTAACACCTTTTTCAAATATTTTTTTCTTTGCAGTTTTGCCGTTTATTTACGCACAAAACAACATTTTCTTCATTTACAATAGAAAACGAGAGATATATAAAAGGAAAGGATCACATGAAGTTCTCGTTGCTGGTTTTAAAGATTACATCACACATGTAAAATGGTAGGAAAGACTACACGTCAGCTTTTAGAGACGAAATTCTTCTCTCTTACTCGCACTTTTTCAATATATTTTTAACAAACTTTTTAGGTGGTTGACTAAAATTAGTCATGGAGTTATTTGTGCCTGAACGTAAAAAGTCTCCTCATTCAAAAATACGGGAAATCCTGTAACCAGCAGAGTTAAGGGGGGAGTAAAGTGAGAAAAAGTTAATTTCTTGAGTGGTTTGACTCAAAAAGTGAATAAATAGAAAATGACCTGTTTTAGTCACATGATGGGTTTTTTCTGTTGCAGTATTTTATTCTGATTCTATTTCAGCCATAAAAACTTTTAAAAAGTTTTGGTGAACCCAAGATATTGGCCAAAAACCACTAAATAGTGGACTTTCCAAAATTCGAGCTTGAGCGCAGAATTCTGATTAATTCTGATGACATAGAAATTCTCTGTAAGGTTTATTTGAATCATAAGACTGAAAACTAGAAGAAAGGGCAGCTGCTTTTAATGATTTCGATTTTATGTAGATTTTTGTCCTTTACGTTAGGATTCCAAAAAATCATGATGTTTAGTGTACACTGAACGTGAAGGACAAAAATCTACATAAAGTCAAAATCACAATGGACACTATGTTGCCACACTGAAACTTTCTGGGAGATATTTCAAGTGCAATGATTCCCAGGTAAATGAAACATCCATAATGAGTGAAGTAAACTCAAATATATTTTCTAATAAGCCCAGTCAGAAATGGGTCGTCGAATCGACGTCGATGAGTCGAAAAGTGGTCGTTTGGAGAAACACGTCGGAAATTTTGGATGATTGACGAAAATTCGACATCATCGTTTTTGCGATTTTAATGCTGTTTGCAACTAAATGGTTAGCATGTTAGCAGAAATTCGGACCATTTTCTATTTGGCTGAGCGATAGCGAAGCCTATTACTTCACTGATCGGATTTGGCTCCTGTCTGTCTGTTTATTTGTGTGTCTGTCCGTACGATAACTCGTAAACAAGTTGAGATATCGACTTGAAATTTTTACCGTAGCTTCCTTGCCGAAAAAGCTCGGTCGAGTTCGAAAATGGGCATTCTAGCTCAGAAATTGACACCGTTAAAAATTAATTAACATTTTCGAAAAAAATAATTTTAAAAATAAATATTTTTTTTCAGTGTTCTAAGGGGTAACTCGGCGAGTTGCGACCCTTTCGACGAAAATTTCGTCCGTTTGGACGTATCTCTTACCGATTAGCCGCTACTGCGTGACTAAAGGAAGAAAAATTCCAAAAATGCATGTTGGGTGTCGTTTTGGAGGTATTTCGACGAGTTGCGACCTTATGGCCGGAAATTTCATCCATTTGGCCGTATCTCGCACCGTTAAGCCGCTGCAGCGTTAAATTTGGACAAAAAGTCCTTAATATACGCTTAGAGTTGTATTTTTCTCAGATTTTCGCTTATCACAGACTAGCATATCGCCGGAACCGTCTGCACCATCATCTGCTAATAACCTTTGTGCCTCAAGGTGGAGATGAATAACTAATTGGTCATCATGGTGAACATTATGCAAATTTCTCCTCCAACATGAATCTGATTGCCAGCATTAACTTCATGCAAAGGATTAATAACATTGTTTATATGTTGATGAATGTGTTCAGCCCATCCTCTGAAGGTGCGATAGAAGTAACGGCATCTTGGAACTTTGCACACAAAGATAGGATGCTCATGCTGAGCGTGGTCATGCAAATGCTGTCTCACCGCATCCAAATTAGGCAACACCACCATGCAGTTGCGGATAGGACATGCTACATTGTTAGGCTGCTCCATAGTGGAAGTATGCTATTAGAGAACTAAAACAGAAGATCACATGCAAAACCGAGCAGGAAAATAACAAGTGAGAAAAATATAAAAACTTCTCACCATTTGATGCTTTGACTGTCTCTACTTTAATGCTCGGAAATAGAGTCAAAAAGGCAGAGAGGCCATCACACGAAACTGCCTGGGCTGCTGCTAGGTCCATGGTCAACTGAAAAATTAAATTAACAAGATGTACTTAATAAAAGAGCGCAACACAGCATAGACATTGTTTCTCTCGATCTTTAAGGGTTATGGATGTAAGCAAACGCATATAATAGAGAGGAATTACATAATGAGAAGAATTCATGATAAAAAGACGAAGAAACCAGAAATTATTTTTTTCTCTTCCGGAGGTTGTAAGGAGAAGTACCCCTACCCTCACCCTCACCCTCTGGATTTACTTCCAGGTACTGGGAACAGAAAGAGACATACAAATCATTTTCTTTATCAAAGAGCTGGATCCAAACAACATTCTAAATAAAAGCAGAATACCTTCTTTAATTTATCCTCTAGATCACTTGTGATTTTCCACTCAACGCACAATACTTTGCGCCCATCTGATGGCATATCGCCGGAACCACCTGCACTAGTCCAATAGGGTATTTCGGGTAAGCGGCGCACCGGAAATGAGACCGGCTCCACCACAGTCGGTGTCATCTCTGCCGCTGGTGCGGGGTGAAGTGGGGGAGGTGAGCGGAGCAGCGCAGAGCCTACTGCGCATGCGTAGCTCGCAAGCAGAGATACATCTGGTGACCGCGGGCCCGTTCCGTTTCCGCCTTGTTGCTTGTCCGAAATACCCTATTAAATGGTGCCCACTATTTTTTTCTCGAATCGTATTTGAACTAGTCAGCAAGGGCATTTCTCAAAAGTTCTGACATATATCGACAATCCCAAACTACCCTTTCCCGTTCATTGTAAGAACGGTCGTTTCGAGTGCAATTCAATGGAGTTGACGACAAGGATTCAAATATTTTTCGACATGGCATCCTTGTTTGTACACAGAGCGCCGCAGGCCTAGGTAGATGTACGCAGGCGCGTCGCAGCGTAACAGTGTTTCGCGAAATTTCGCGAAGCCTGTTACGCGAGACGTGGTCTTGCGTACATCTACCTAGTTTATTCAGGACTTTTGGGGTTTTGTCGATCCGACGTTCAATCGACGATTCATGTGTTTTGCCCAGTTTTTCGTATAAAGCACATTTCCTCTCCTAATTCCAAAAGTTTGGATGCATGCGCGGTGCTAAAACACCCTACGAGTTACCACGTATCTGCGGCAGCAGTGGTACTTCCCCGTCGATTTGACGTCGATTTCCCGTCGATTTCGTGCCGCATTTTAAAAATAAATTGTCAGGGCAACTGTCCCATCGTTTGCCAAAATTATGCGTACTAAGATACCGTCTCCTGTGGTTCGATTTCGGATTCAACAAATTTGAATAGACGATACACGAGACACATATGGGGCGTAGAATGCTAGAAAGTCACGGTTACTGATCCCTTGTCTTAGTATGACAAGTGGTAGTGTAGTGGATAAGACAGCAGGTCAGGAAGCTCATTTGTGAGGTGCCCGGGTTCGAATACCCTGGTGAACGCTATTTTCATCGACGGAAAATCGACGTCGATAATAACGTCGATCTCGGTGACATATACTCGTCGAATCGACCAAGTGAATCGACGAACTGTCGACATACCAAACGACGTCGAATTGACGTCGATTCGACCAACCATTTCTGACTGGGAAGCGCCTCTGCTGTTAAAGGTGATTCCATCAAACTTTCGGATGGCCCTGAAGGGCGATTCATACCTTGCATTTTACATGTGTGATGTCATCTTTTAAAGTGAAGGCAAACCATTTTACATTAGGTTTCCTTTTTATTGCTCTGCTTTATTACTATCCAAAATATTGTTATGACTGTTATGTTTGTAACTGCTTTACGTTTCTGTCTCAGAAATTTATTAGTATGCAATGTAAATAATAGATATTGTTGTTTTTAGAGTTTTACAATTAGTAATTAAAAAATTCTTCACTGTATTGTATACAGTACATACCCATCAAGTCAGTACAGTTAGTGTTTTATTAACGGTTTTACACCACCACGTAAGGAAAGACTATCTATGAACAGCATATCATTGTCACATATCTGCGGTGACGGGATTCAACCATAACGCGCTCGACTTATACCCTGCAGTATCTCTAGGGTGAGGGGGGTAAGTCCATCCCGTGATGGCCTTACCCCCTGCCGTATCTCTGAAGAGAGGGGGGTAAAGCCATCCCGCGATGGATTTACCCCCCTGGCGTATCTCTAAAGGGAGGAGGGTAAAGCCATCCCGCGATGGTCTTACCCCCCCTGGCGTATCTCTAAAGGGAGGGGGGTAAATCCATCCCGCGATGGCTTTACCCCCCTGCCGTATCTGTTTGGTGAGGGGGTAAATCCATCCCGCGATGGCTTTACCCCCCTGCCGTATCTCTTAGGTAAGGGGGGTAAAGCCATACCGTGATGGTCTTACCCCCCTGCCGTCTGCCGTATCTGTTTGGTGAGGGGGGTAAATCCATCCCGCGATGGCTTTACCCCCCTACCGTATCTCTACGGTGAGGGGGGTAAAGCCATCCCGTGATGGCCTTACCCCCCTGACATTTCCTTTCTTTGTGCGAATAAGGATGTCCATCATTATTTGCAGTCAAAGGTACTACCTCTGGGTACTATATGGGTACTATGCGGGGGGTAAGACCATCACGTGATGGATTTACCCCCTTTTGCTGAGGGGTAAGACCATCACGGGATGGTTGTACCCCCCGTAAAGCCATCCCGCGATGGTCTTACCCCCCTGCCGTCTGCCGTTTCTGTTTGGTGAGGGGGGGTAAATCCATCCCGCGATGGATTTACCCCCCTGGCGTATCTCTGAAGGGAGGGGGGTAAATCCATCCCGCGATGGTCGTACCCCCCTGCCCTCTGCCGTTTCTGTTTGGTGAGGGGGGTAAAGCCATCCCGCGATGGTCTTACCCCCCTGACGTATCTCTTAAGGGAGGGGGGTAAAGCCATCCTGCGATGGCTTTACCCCCCCTAGTGAATTTCTAAGGTGAGGGGGGTACAGCCATCCCGTGATGGCCTTACCCCCCTGACGTTTCTTTTCTTTGTGCGAATAAGGATGTCCATCATTATTTGCAGTCAAAGGTACTATCTCTGGGTACTATATGGGTACTATGCGGGGGGTAAGACCATCACGTGATTGATATACCCCCTTTTGCTGAGGGGTAAGACCATCACGGGATGGTTGTACCCCCTGGCAGGGGGTAATGGGGGGGTATAACTATCCCGTGATGGTTTTACCCTCTCAGAGGAGGGTAAAGCCATAGCGTTACGGTTTTACCCCCCATGCGTTGGAGGAGGTTGGGGGGTACGACCATCACGGTATGGCTGTACCCCCCGGTACGGGGTAAGGCTATCATGCCACACCGGCGTGCGCGCGCGAGGCGCGGCGTGCGGGCCGCCGGGAGCGTGAGCGTCGGAGCGAGCGTGAGCGTCGGGGCCGTGCTGCAGGCCTCCGTTCATAGCTGCTGTCCGAGCCCACCGAATCAGAGTCGCTGCTTGGGCCTGACGACGGGGACGGGCGGTGTCGCCGCCTCCTGTCGTCAGCATGCACAGCAGCGGCGGTCCGGCCGCCGTGGTCATTCCCCCGAACGGGTCGACCAGCTCGGTCACTCCTCTCGTCACCACAGCGGGTGCTGCGTGGGGGCGCTGGGTAGGATGGAGGGCGAGAATGTCGCCGCTCCTCCTCAGCTTCATGCCGAACGACCTGCTGGTCGTTGGCATTCCCTCCCCTAGAGGATGCCGGCCTGGCTTCACCTCGGTTCGGTGTCCTGCCACCGCGTAGCGGCACGCCACCACTGCGCTCCCTAGCTTCCACTCCCTCACGTTCTCTCACTTCGGGGATTGGGCATTCCCTACTCCACCCCGAGCGGCTGCGGGGCGCCGAGTTTCCTCGGGCGACCCTAGGCTCGCGTCTGCTGCCCGGAGGGGAATACCCCGCCTGCTGGGGGGCTCTCACCTCCGCGCAGATTGACACGGACCTGTGGCGCCGGGGCGGTGTGTTGGTTTTGTCCCCCCCGAAAATGGCGTACCTAACTTCTGACAGAGTCGGCGTACGGTGACGGCTAGGACTCGTGTCCCTTTCATCGTCCGAGTCGACCCAGCAACGTCGGCCGTCACCAGAACGGCTTGGGCCTGGGGCAGGCCGGAAACCGCGGTGGGCGTCGTACTGGTCGGCCGGGCCGGTCAGCAGCTCGGTACGCTGATTGCACGGAATTTGCATGGGCGCGTCCCCTGCAGCCCCTCGGGCAGCCGGCTGCTCCCGTTGGCGGGAAACAGCTCGGGCGTCCCAGACCGCTTGGACCTCGGCGTCCCCTTGGCGAGAGCACTCGCCTTGGCGGGAAGCGGCAAGGGCGTCCAAGATGGCGGGGACCCGGGCGCTACCCTGGCGAGGGTGCTCGCCTTGGCGGGAAGCCGGCCGGGACGCGGATCGCCTAGCAACCATCAGGCAGGGTGTGCCGCCGCGTCGGGAAGCTTCGCTCCCCTGTGACGCCGCCGCCGGGAGGGGAATACCCCGCCTGGATGCGGCCTCAGCGGCTTGGCGTCCCCCCGCGTCCCTCGCTTTCCCGCCGTTTCCAACGGCCGGGGCGGGCGGGGCTGCTGCTGCAGGCTCCCTTGGAACACCTCGGCCCTGCTCTGCCTGCCCTTCTCCTGCCGGCCCCCCGATTCCTGCAGGAACCTGCAACCCCTCCTGGCCGCGCCGAGGGCGCAGTTGCCTAGCGACGGGTAGCGGCGGCGGGGCGCGCTCGGCCGGGTCAGCGACCGGGGCCCGGTCGTTGCCCTCGACCGCAGCGGCGGCGGGGCGGGCGGCGCGGCAGCGCGCCGGCGGTTATTCCGCGCCATTTTCCGTTACACTTACAAACTAACACTAAACACTTCACTACACTTTTCACTGCACTTTTCTTCCTTACTCACGAAACACCTCTGCAACACTGCGACGATGGACCCGCTGGAAAATAAAGTTTAAAACGCAGGGACGCAGCGACACAGCGACGGTGGCGCGACCGTTACAGAAAAGGCGTCAGTTGCCTGAGCGTCCTTATCTCGGTGCGCTAAGCTGAAAAAGGACAAGGGGAAGATGCTTCTCTCTTTTTCAACTTTTTTCTCGTTGGGCAAGCCGCAACGGCTTGCCTTACTCCAACGGCTCTAACACCACCTCCCTCCTTTCCGCTTGACCGCTGCCACCAATGTAATAAAGCTAGCGTTTGCTAGAGCTTTAACTCAGGAGGCAGAGGGAGGTCAAGGGATAAACAGGAGATTAGTATTAGTCAGCTTTATTGGCTCCTCTACACTTCAAACACTTCAAAGTCTGGGCGTCTGGGCGGCCGAGCGCGCGGCGTGCACGCACGTCCACTCTGTAGCACGGCTAGAACTCAACTGCCGCCCGGCGGAGCGGCGCGGCTCGTTCGGGCCGGCCCGCGCCGCGCGGCGGCGCGGCGCGCATGCGCACGGTCTCGTTCCGCGGCCGGCCGCACGGGGCAGCACTAGCGCGAGGCGGGCGCTCGCCAGGTCGTTCCTGACGGCAGGGGAAGGCGCCGACGAGCGCAGCAGAAGACGTCTGCTAGCCGCTCGAGTCGTGTTTTGTAAACACTACTTCTTGCGATAAAATCGCAACTCTATAACAATATGGAGTTCCTCAAAGAGACACTGTTCTCTGCCATGAGACAGTAGTGCTCTGATTTCAAAAAAAGAAAATCTCAAAAAAACTAATATAACAATTGAAAATCCCTAAAAACTAATAAAAATTTAAAAAGCCTCCAAAAAAAAATGTTTTAGTGTTCAAACACTACTGTTAGTGTTTCCATTAGTCTCATGCACACAATGAAAAAAAATCTCAATTCAGAATTGATAATGAAAGCAGATGATACAAGTTAAGACTAGAACAATGTTTTCTTTTTTATTAAACAAATCAGTCTTGTTCGTGTACCATTTGTCATCAAAAAGGGTAATAATTTTTACCTGTAAAGCTAATTAATAGGTTACACAAATCTGTCAAAAAAAAAAAATACTAACATTTCAGGCTAAAAGGGCCAGAGCCAGCCAGGACCCCCACCAGGTCCTACATCCAAGCGGGCATTGTTACTCGCAGGACATTGTCGATGCGCACACTAAATGACTAAGGACATTTATGTAACTTGCTCCGTACAAATTTGTAACTGAGCTCTGGACATCTGTGCGCGTAACTTGCCAGTTACAAAATTGTCCTAAATTATGGACAACTAAACGTGTGAAGCCAAAGGACAAATTTGTGGTCAATAATGGACAAAATTGTAACTAAGTAGGAGACAATTAATACTTCAGATTGAACCTCTAGTATCCATACCCTACGGACAATTTGTCTGCCACCCTAGTTACTTTTCTTTGCGCTAAAAAAAATTCAGCGATTTACTCGTAATACAATAGGGTATATTACTGCGAACAAGGAATATAAAATCAAAAACATTACGTGTTGAGGTCCAAAGGATCAGGTAATATGTTCCTAATCACAACAACCCGTATCAACCATATTTAAGCACAATATTTACCCCTATACGATAATGTATGTGTGGAATTATTATTAAAAGACTAATTATGAACTGACATTGGTAACTAAAAATAGTCAGATGTGGACGACACTGTGTGAGCAGATATGGAGCAAAGTGTAAACAGTGAGCAGTAACATGTTTTAGTTGTCACATTTTAAACATACCTTGCTGAGACATAAGAGCCTGATATTGATGATGTGTTTTCCTCTTTGCCGCAATTGGTCTTGTCACTTTTCTGTTGACACAACATATGGCTATCACTACCAAGAGCTAGGTTGGACTTCTTCCTATCACAAATGAAATGTTGTGAACAGTAGTTTTGGAGCATCCTGTCAACTGCATTCTTGTGGCCCAGGCACATCGTACACGGGAATCACTTGCGAAACGCATGAGATTGGTCAATTTAAACACATTTTCAACGAATGTACTGTAATCTTATGTCACTCGGCTTCTCGGCTGGACTTTCTGCGAGTGTACGAACCAGTACTAAAAAAACAAAACAAAGAACTCGGAAAGCTATGGTCGTCCCACCGAAAGAATAGACTATCTATCTCTCTCGCACTCATGGGAAATCGTATTCCTCTCACTCATTTGGTGTACTAAACTCTCGGCAGTTCCACTATAGTCCAGTCCAGGTCCAGGTGGACCAGGCTAGCCACACGAATGCATACAAGAGTGCACTTCGTTGATGCGTTGTTTGCAGCCGAAACTTTAAACTGACGGGTTTGATTTTGTTGTGCCGACCAGAGAATCAAAACAACACCGCATTACTGGTTTCCATGAGTGTGTAGCCGCTACGTATATTTTTCTGGAGGTGAGAAAACGTAAACTAATATTCATTCGACTTAGTTTCGACTGTCTCCACCGTTTGCTCCTTTTCATGGCTTTTTATCCTGCTTTTCTTGTAAGGACAGAGAACTTGAACCAACATTTTAACTTCTGTTGCCATTGCTTTCTTTCTTTGCAGAAAAATGGTAGAAATTCACATGAAAGTGATACCTACCAGTTTTTCACCCTCTACTTGTTACCTGTTATCAGCTTCTGTGACATTGCTCACATTTTGTGTTTGCTTTTTCCTGCTATTCATTTTGTGTTGTTTAACTGTTTCAGGAAAGAATGACGCATTACTTTGACAGCTCCCAGCCTCGCCTAGGCCTTGCACCGGGCTTCTCCAGTTCTGCCAAAGCTTACTGAAGTGGTTTACCAGTTCTTCACTGTGTCAGGATCAGTGTGGCAATTTTATAAGGTCTGTTGTTTTTAAGATGTCTAACCTTTATGTTTAGCAAATTTTTTCCTGCTTTACTCTATTTTGTGTCATCATTGCAGGTCCGGTCCTCACCTTTTGGTTTTATGTCAATTACATTAAGAAAATTTCTGCTCTGAAGGAGAAAGCTTTATTACTTACGGGAAGAAAATAAGGTGCTTATTAATCTGACATAAGTTATCACCTAAGTTCTGAATATTAACTCTTTTCATGCAAGAGTTTCATCGCCTGTTATTCTTTGCATGTTTCAGTTTTATTATATGGCCCGTGTGACAAGAACCTACATCAGCTGCCTGTACCAGAGCCAACTCATTTCAACTGTATCCTTCACTTACGAACAAATGTCTGATCAATTTTAATGGATAATGTGTATGTATTGAACACAACTACACATAAAAACTAGTTCAATGGTTTGTGGCACTGTTGCTAACTTCTTATTTTTCTACTGTAAATTTAATTTTGAAGGAAAAATTTAGGCATATTTCTCAGTGATTTGTTAAACTTTATATTGTCCAGGTCACCTTATGTACAATGCTGCTTGTATATCAATTAAAACAAAACCAAAAAGACCATCCCTGTAAAATGCTTTTTAATACCCAAAGCTAATTGGTTCTTTGCTTACAAAATTAGCTTGTGTCTTTGTAACCATTAAGTTTCCAAAATACAGGACTAATGTGAAAATAAGTAAATGTTTTTCCCTTTCTTACTTCCTTTATTAGAATAACACTTCTCAGCCTGGTTCAATATGTAAAACTTACAGAAAATAACTTGGGTTGCTGAGGGAGAATAGAGGATGTTAATGAATTTACAAGTTTTACAGCAACTGCAAAAATCATTGTTAACTTCTTAAGCAGATCAAATAATTTAAAAAAATACAATAGTACTTTCATTATGTACTTCAAATAATTAAGAAATACAATAGTATTTTCATTAGTTATCAAATAACTTTAAAAAAAATAAAAAACAGTGGTACAATACTATCACATATCAAATAATTCAAATATGCTCCCATGAAATCTACTTCGAGGTAAGCAATCTGTAAGTATCTACACAGGATGTAGGGGCTTCATCATTATTTTCAAAGACCTTATACAAACATGTTTGGAGAAACCGAAAGAAGAGAGACCATGAGGGTGGGTAGTGAACATTAAACACAAAGAATGACTTAAAGAGCAAATCCAAGGCACGGACACTAGGTACAGCTTCCAGATCAACATATTTTGAATCCAACACAAGAAAGAATTTCAGGATTTTCTTTGTTAGTGGGCTGCGAATGCCAATCAAATAAGGCTGTACGGGTTTATTGGCCTCAGCCCTCTTTTCCTGGACATAGATTGGTATATCCACATTAGGCTGAAATGAAAAAAAAAATGACATTAATTTAGTGCAGAGTAAACTAAAGTTTAGAACTATTTGAGATCCTTACTGATTTTATGACAATCAACTCCTCAATTTGAGGAGTGGCACAGGAGGCTGATTCTTGATTCCTTCCCTGTTTTCTTTTCCTTTGTCTCCTCCTCCCAGTTACTCTAGGTCCCGCCTCTGGAGGATCAACAGGGTGAGGCAGGTAGTATGCTAGTGCTAAACAAGAAGTTAGCAAGTCTGCAATTAAAAAATAAAATAAAAATATTATTTAAAATAAAATGACATGAGCCACCTTATCAGCTAACATTTGTAGTTTTGAAAGGACTTCTTACCATCTTCAAAGGGAACCTGGACTAGTATTTTATCTCTCCAAAGTTCTAGCATTTTTGGAGACAGCTCTAACAGCTGAGAGCACATGTCCTCAGCATTAGGATAAATCCTTGAGAATTCTTCTGACAACTGTAAAGAAATAAAACATTAAAAAGATGGATACACATTTCATTAAAAGTAAATACTAAACTACCCAAACAATCACTATTAAAGGGACTCACCACATTCCCCTTGTAATGCTGGAACTGGGGAAATTTTTCTAAAATGGTTGTTATTGATTCCCCATCTCTCCTCATGTTGCATCTGATTGCAAAGGTAACTGCCATACCATCCATAATAGTTCTAGTATTGTTTCGGTCAGGATTCAAACAGGCCAATACTTGAATCTGGGGATAAATTAGTAATAACATAAAATAAGATCACATAGAAATGAGTGACAATAAATTAGAAAAATTAATGAATACCTAAATAATCCAGCACTTACATTAACTGAACAATCAGTTGGAAGCTTTTTAGTCTTGGACTTTTTCTTCTGACCTTTCCTGGGTCTCTCCTCTGTAGGGAGCTTGCTCTGGATACGTTTCATTATGTTATTCAAATTTAGCAGTACAGGAGACTGGAAAAAAAAGGAAAGTTTATCAGTCATCAAGAGAATTATTACTTACAGGTAACTGAATAGGTGGTACCCTGAATCAGTTATTGAACTTAATAAGGACTAGAGACTCACCCATGGGTCTTTGCCTTTTATTTCAAAAGGCCTCTGGTACTGAGGGTATGCGGCGACAATGCTTTTGGCCAGCATTTCCCGGGTGGCCATAGTTACTTCATTGGGGTGCCTAAAATAAAGTGGTAATTTGCAAAAAGCAAAAAATTAATTGAACTTGAATTTGAAATCATAGGTATCTGAGATTAGACTTAAAAAAAAAAAAAAATCTATGAGAACTTACTTTTTATAATTCCAGCAGATGTGATTCATTAACACACGGTATACTCTTTTCCTTGATTTCTCAACTAGCAACCAACCCTCTTTTAAGTATGGGACAAACTTTTTTGTCACCTTATCTTTCTCCAGAATTTCATCAATATCCAGCTAAACAGGAAAAAAAAAGTTGAATTGATTACAGCCAAACTAAAGTTATCTCAAAAATTAAATTTAAACTCACAATGGCTAGATGAGGTTTCAGTTCCTTAAGACTCTTCTGATCTTTAAAAAATGACGTGAGTTTAGTTGCCAAGAAATTACTTGTGCTCTCATTTTCTTTGTCACTGTCATCATCACTTGACTCATTCTCTTTCTCACTATTTTCATTCAAGTCATCCATTTCACTTTCATTGCAGTTCATTGTTTCATCAGATAAATATTCAGTCTCATCATCCAAATCACAGGCTGTAAGACCCTTGTTACTACTGCCTGCAGATGTACTGCTTCTTAAGGTAGATTTATTGGTTTGAGCACTAGAAGTTGACGCGCCCACGTTGATGTCACTTGATGGTCCAGATCTTCCTGTTGGTTTAGATGATTCAGTATTTGACATTTTCTGTTTCTGTAAACAATTAAATAACATGAAAATGGCTGAAATAATTCTACGAGGCAACATGTAAAATTCAGTCTATCTCACCTTCGACGGGTCACCACTTTTATTTGGTTTCGATGAGTCAGTATTTGAGATATTCCTTTTCTGTGAACGATTCGATAACATGAAATTAACTGAAATAGTTCCATGCAGGAAACATGTGAAATTCACAATCTATCTTACCTTTGACGGGGCACTATTTATCACATATTTGAACGGGTGGCTCTCGTTACCTGTAATAAGGATCAAATAAGAAACTATGGCATTAAGTAATGTATCAAGAAATAATCTTTTAGTTCTTTACATACCAAATATAGCTCTGTGGCACTCAAGTTTGGCTAAGAAAGCATCCTTTTCATAGTCAGAATACTCGTTTAATTGCTCTTGTGTAAAGGGTGGAATAAGTGCAGAATACTTATTAACATTGGATTGCTCAGGCGTTTCACCTAAGTTTTCATCAGAAGGTGATTTCTACAAAAAATGAAAGGCTATTAATAAAAGAACAACTACCATTGATTGAACCAATACATCTATTGTTTTACTTGACACATACCTCAGACAACAACAATTTAACCCGGTTGATAGTTTTCACATATCCTAAAGGGAACTGAAATGCTATCAGTTCTTGATCAGTAAGGCTCATGAAATCTTGCCCAGTCACCTTATGAGCTGAAACATCAAAACATTGAATGGAAATGATTCAGAGAAAACATGTAAGCTCAGCACAAACAAATTCAAGTTTCAACCAAAGACTTAGAATAGTTTGATAGTTTAGCTTACCCTTCAGCATGTTTATGACATCGGACGGCACCTTGTGGTTTTCGAGCACACGAGAAAGACCCTCAGAATCAAGATCATCCATGGCGATTTGGAATGTTGGAGAGGTTATGACAAAGACAGGCTATTATTCGGTTTGATTCTCCGCAGGCACGAAGACGCATGACCTAGGTAGACAAAAGGAAAGTCAAATAATAACTCAAACTATATGCCTTAAACAAAAAGCTAATTTACAACAACACAAAATATTTTTTCAGGAAGTTATGGGGTTAGGGGATCGATGCGCAAACTGTTGCCGAATTCGATTTAAACAAAATTAAAACCTGAGACAAATTGAGATTCTGGCCAAAAGTTATACTAGAGGCAATAAAATACGAAAACACTAAAAAAAATCCGTTCACGAGTTGACAATTCATAAGAAAACAAAGTCAGGTTTGGCAAGGAGGAGAAGCAACGTCGACCTGACTCACTCAAACTAAGGAAACATGGGAGAACGTTCGCGGCCGGGAGCGGCACACATCACGTACCAACCTTGACAGCTCGCAAAAGCATAACTTTGTTACAATTAAGCGTATTATGGAAGTACTAGTTGCTATCATTTACTGTTACAGGCCGATAATAATTCAAAACTAGATTAAAAAGACAGGAAACAACAACGAAGGATTTTGAACAAATACGAGTATTTTATGCTGACAGTAGGGAAGTCCAAACTGATCCAAACGGGTCCTAGAGCAACAGCCCCCTCCCCCCCCCCCCCCCCCCCCTTTACCCATAGAACCCAGGATCAAGATGACGCCCCCCCATGACTAACAAATCGTTAACGCGGACCCGAAAACCTACTTAATGGTAACCCCCCAGCATCCCACCCCGCCGCCCGGCCCAGCTCCTCATGGTTGCAAGCCGGCCCCGGCCCCGGCCCGCGGACAGAGCTCATGGCTCATGAACACTTGCGAGTTCGCGCCCCGCACCCCACCCCGCCGCCCGGCCCAGCTCATGGGTGCAGGCCGGCCACGCCGCCCGGCCTAGCTCATGGGTGCAAGCCGGCCCCGCCGCCCGGCCGCTAATTTTGAAACCCTCCTGGATCTCGACCCCATCCTTAACTTCACGGCAGTATTTCTCGCTTCTCTTTGGTCGTGGGCCTGGGACCTGGTAGGGAGTTACTAAGACGGATATTTAGGCTAGGTTAGGCTAGGTTAGGTTAGGTTAGGATATGTTGGATTGGATTTAAGTAAGGTTAAAGTAGAAGAGGATCAGCTGACTTCATTGCTTCTCTAATCAAAACCAGCCTATCCTAACCTAACCTAACCTAGCCTAACCTATCCTAAATATCCATTTTAGTAACTCCCTACCAGGCCCCAGCCCCACGACCAAAGATAAGCGAGAAATATGGCCGTAAAGTTAGGGATGGGGTCGAGATCCAGGAGGGTTTCAAAATTAGCCGCCCGGCCCGGCTACTCATGGGTGCAAGCAGGCCCCGGCCCGCGGACATAGCTCATGGACAAGAGCAAGTCCGCGCCCAGCGCCCCGCACCCCGCCCCGAGCCGTGTGCGGCCCGGCCCGGCCCGGCATAACGCATGTACCGGCAGCCTAGCACTGAGCTCAGCGCGCCGTGGGCAGCCCGGCCCCGGCCCGCGGACATAGCTCATGGACAAGAGCAAGTCCGCGCCCAGCGCCCCGCCCCGAGCCGTGTGCGGCCCGGCCCGGCCCGGCCCGGCATAACGCATGTACCGGCAGCCTAGCACTGAGCTCAGCGCGCCGTAGGCAGCCCGGCCCGGCTCCTCATGGGTGCAAGCAGGCCCCGGCCCGCGGACATAGCTCATGGACAAGAGCAAGTCCGCGCCCAGCGCCCCGCACCCCGCCCCGAGCCGTGTGCGGCCCGGCCCCGGCCCGGCATAACGCATGTACCGGCAGCCTAGCACTGAGCTCAGCGCGCCGTGGGCAGCCCGGCCCCGGCCCGCGGACATAGCTCATGGACAAGAGCAAGTCCGCGCCCAGCGCCCCGCCCCGAGGCCGTGTGCGGCCCGGCCCGGCCCGGCCGGCATAACGCATGTACCGGCAGCCTGGCACTGAGCTCAGCGCGCCGTAGGCAGCCCGGCCCGGCTCCTCATGGGTGCAAGCAGGCCCCGGCCCGCGGACATAGCTCATGGACAAGAGCAAGTCCGCGCCCAGCGCCCCGCACCCCGCCCCGAGCCGTGTGCGGCCCGGCCCGGCCCGGCCCGGCATAACGCATGTACCGGCAGCCTAGCACTGAGCTCAGCGCGCCGTGGGCAGCCCGGCCCCGGCCCGCGGACATAGCTCATGGACAAGAGCAAGTCCGCGCCCAGCGCCCCGCCCCGAGCCGTGTGCGGCCCGGCCCGGCCCGGCCCGGCATAACGCATGTACCGGCAGCCTAGCACTGAGCTCAGCGCGCCGTGGGCAGCCCGGCCCCGGCCCGCGGACATAGCTCATGGACAAGAGCAAGTCCGCGCCCAGCGCCCCGCCCCGAGCCGTGTGCGGCCCGGCCCGGCCCGGCCCGGCATAACGCATGTACCGGCAGCCTGGCACTGAGCTCAGCGCGCCGTGGGCAGCCCGGCCCCGGCCCGCGGACATAGCTCATGGACAAGGCAAGTCCGCGCCCAGCGCCCCGCACCCGCCCCGAGCCGTGTGCGGCCCGGCCCGGCCCGGCCCGGCATAACGCATGTACCGGCAGCCTAGCACTGAGCTCAGCGCGCCGTGGGCAGCCGGCCCCGGCCCGCGGACATAGCTCATGGACAAGAGCAAGTCCGCGCCCAGCGCCCCGCCCCGAGCCGTGTGCGGCCCCGGCCCGGCAGCCCGGCCCGGCATAACGCATGTACCGGCAGCCCTAGCACTGAGCTCAGCGCGCCGTAGGCAGCCCGGCCCCGGCCCGCGGACATAGCTCATGGACAAGAGCAAGTCCGCGCCCAGCGCCCCGCACCGAGCCGTGTGCGGCCCGGCCCGGCCCGGCCCGGCATAACGCATGTACCGGCAGCCTAGCACTGAGCTCAGCGCGCCGTGGGCAGCCCGGCCCCGGCCCGCGGACATAGCTCATGGACAAGAGCAAGTCCGCGCCCAGCGCCCCGCACCCCGCCCCGAGCCGTGTGCGGCCCGGCCCGGCCCGGCCCGGCATAACGCATGTACCGGCAGCCTAGCACTGAGCTCAGCGCGCCGTGGGCAGCCCGGCCCCGGCCCGCGGACATAGCTCATGGACAAGAGCAAGTCCGCGCCCAGCGCCCCGCCCCGAGCCGTGTGCGGCCCGGCCCGGCCCGGCCCGGCTTAACGCATGTACCGGCAGCCTAGCACTGAGCTCAGCGCGCCGTGGGCAGCCCGGCCCCGGCCCGCGGACATAGCTCATGGACAAGAGCAAGTCCGCGCCCAGCGCCCCGCACCCCGCCCCGAGCCGTGTGCGGCCCGGCCCGGCCCGGCCCGGCATAACGCATGTACCGGCAGCTAGCACTGGAGCTCAGCGCGCCGTGGGCAGCCCGGCCCCGGCCCGCGGACATAGCTCATGGACAAGAGCAAGTCCGCGCCCAGCGCCCGCACCGAGGCCGTGTGCGGCCCGGCCCCGGCCCGGCCCGGCATAACGCATGTCCCGGCAGCCTAGCACTGAGCTCAGCGCGCCGTGGGCAGCCCGGCCCCGGCCCGCGGACATAGCTCATGGACAAGAGCAAGTCCGCGCCCAGCGCCCCGCACCCCGGCCCGGCCCGGCCCCGGCCCGGCATAACGCATGTACCGGCAGCCTAGCACTGAGCTCAGCGCGCCGTGGGCAGCCCGGCCCCGGCCCGCGGACATAGCTCATGGACAAGAGCAAGTCCGCGCCCAGGGCCCCGCACCCCGCCCCGAGCCGTGTGCGGCCCGGCACCGGCCCGGCATAACGCATGTACCGGCAGCCCAGCACTGAGCTCAGCCAGGGGCACTAGCCCGCCGGCAACCCGCGCCGTGCCCTGTGGCCCGGTCATAGACACCACTCCATCCGCGCGCTGCACCTAGCTCATGAGCAACCAGCCCGCCCGCGCCCCGCGCCGCACCCCGCGCCGAGGTCAGGGGCACCACTTGGCCTACACCCAACACTGCGCTAGTAGGCCCCTCGGCCGGCCCGGCTCCTCTTCCTCAGTAAAATGCAGCTCCGGCTCAAGTGAGCTCCTCTCGCTTCGCACAGTCGCTCCCGCCGGCACTTACTTCCAGTCTCAGCTCAAAACGCTCAGAGGCCATAGGCCACCTTGACCACATTTCCTCTATCTAGTCCTGCTGGCCCCATCCTACTAATGTCCTGCACATGGGCTTACTTACTACTGATATCTGATCCTTGATCCACTGGCTCTTGATCGTGTAGAGTTCAATCAGTTTTGCAGCCAATATTGCAATCTATGATAAAAAAAGATAATGAAATCAGTAAACCATTTTTAAAGCAAAGGCAAACAAACGGACACTGATGGACAGATAAATTAAATGCATGAAGATAAAGTGAATGTACGGAAAAGTTCCTTACCTGCTAAAAGAAAATATTCCTAGGGAACAAGAATAGGCTCAAGCCATCACTTTCCATTGGAGTCCATGCAGGTAATGGACGATGGTCAATTAGGTCTTCAATTTTGACAAGATAAGGTGGTTCTTCAAACATATTTCTAATTTTATAAGAGTTGTATCTATTACTCAGTCCTTCATTCACACACTCTTGTACAACAAGGTACACCTTTGATGTATCTTCTACTTCAATTATGATGTCAGCAATAAGTCCAAATTGAAATTGTTCATTTTGTGAAGGACACACCACAAACAGACCACAAGCATATTCTTCTCCCTTCACAGTGACTGACTTCACAATACTTATCTGGTCATCTAGACATAGGCCTGCATGCACAAGAATGTCACTGTAAGCACTATTCTTCACTATTTCCTGGACAGAATCTGCACTTCGAATAATAACTTCACGCTCTTGTTTCTGTAACACAGCATCGAATGTGCTAAGCTGAAACATTCTTGACATAGTCTTAACAATATTCTTGAAGTTACTTTGAACTGCAGAATGTTTCCGCAGGATTCTGTGACGTCCCTCATATCTGTGAAAATAAAAGGAAAACCACTTTATAGCACTACATAACAAAACACATATAATGTAAGAGAAGACTAAATTTTACCTTGCACACCACAGTCTTATCAATGGCCCTTTTTCTCTCATTTGTTTAGGATAGTGCAAAATATGATGAAGTTTGTTTATGCCTTTCTTTAACCTCTTGGTTCTATGAATTCTTCTCCTGCTTGTAGAAGCAGTTGACGCTGCAGCTTGACCAGGACCCGAGGTGTCTCCAGAATCAGACTCATCATCAGTAGAGTTTGGATCATCCACATTTTCTTCATTCTCCTCCATGTCTTGAATGAAACTGGAGGGCCCCTCATGTGCTCCATGGGGTGTCACGAACAGTTGATGGAACAAACTGTTGTGTTGTGCAATGAGAACTTCCAGTTGATCCACATCC
>JAWJED010000046.1:5532723-5553567 GCA_033675135.1 Frankliniella intonsa | reverse complement strand
TTTGGGCGTCGTATGGGTCTCGGACAAAGACCAGGCGTCTCTTCTCTTGATAAAATCAAGCATCTGAGAATGGAAGCTCCTCAAATTTTTACATCGACCTCTAAAGTGAACCGGCCTACCAATGGTCACACAATGGTCAGCTATCGTTGACAGGACCCACACAACTCCTGATGACGACAATGGGGTACATCGTTAGTAGATCGTTAGTAGACGTTAGTAGTCACAATTTTAGGTTCCTCAACACTAGCGAAACCCGGTTTTGAAACCATCAATGGGTCCTGCTAAAGGGCACTTGAAGTAAGCAGGACCCAACCTCAGTTGTATTGTTCGTAACGAAACAACATTCATATCAGGAGGCTAGGCTTCGTTAGAAGACGATAGTAGACACAAAATGAAAACAGCTGCTGGAACCACGCGATCGGTAAAAACAAAAACAAATCGGTGGGTCCTGCCAACTTCCAGCTTTTCACCAAGAGAATCTGATATCACCAATGGTGAGTGATCCGTGTCGAGGGGGTTTTCACTCGAGATTTTCGTGTACACAGTATTTCATAATTCAGTATTACGCGTATTACAGGTATTACGTTGGTATTACGTTGGTATTACGCGTATTACGTTGGAATTACGCGTATTACGTTGGTATTACGGGGTATTACGGTGGTACATTACGAAGGTTATTACGGCGGTATAAAAGTTACGAACACCTGTGAAATAGGCAGCCCATCGTGCGCAGATGTTTCGCGGGCTTGCCAGCCTTCAGTTGACCCCACGAGGAGGGGACTGTAGACAGTAATGGCCCAGGTCACTTCCTGGAACCGGGAAAGTTTAGGCTCTCTTTGCCGCACCGAGCTGCAGCAGCTCACCGACAACAAGCCATCACCTATTCTCAGCGCTCACGCAGCACCTATCACCACCTCCAGATCTGCGAGAGCCAATGCCGAGCGGCGAGGCGGCGGAGCGGCGTCGAGTCAGACCTCGGTCTCAGCATCTTGCCGTCGACATGAGGCGCAGAGCCATCGCGGCTCCACCGTCGCGAGGGTCACAACTACACCGACGATCAGGAGCACGCCGGGCAGGGCGGTGGTGGGCCAGCGTCGGCCTCCGCACCTTGCCGCCGCAGTTCGCTTCCTGCCTCTGCTAACTCCACCACCTCACCAACAGCGGCGGCCAACATTGGCACACTCCAGGCCTGTAGCTACCGCCAGGTGGACGCCACGCTAAAGGAGCAGCGGCGGGGCGCCCCAGCCTCAGCTGCTAGACATGTCGCGGGCGCTTACCACTCTCCCAGAGGACGACCTGGCGTGAAATAAAGTGTCGCAGTGCGCCGATGATATCTGAGGGCCTGAGCTGGCTACGCTGCCTCCACAGAGGTAGCTTGCGGCCTGAGCCTTACTCGGCCAGATTAAGTGTACGGCAGCACTCAGAGAGTAACTGCTGTATGGGCCTCTTAAAATGTTATTTTGTTTCTATCTTTGTTATCGCTTTGAGGTTAGAGTTTGTGCTAAGTAACGTCAGGCTACGATAACCCACGATAGAAACGTGTCGTGTTTCGCCGATTTTTGATACTATCCCCAACGGAGCCCCGGCACTCGCTTGGTGCAGCTCGTGCTGTGCATCCCATGACCACGATGACCACCAACCTTTAGCTGTTCTGGCCGGGGAGCGTACATGGTACGGAAAGCGGCGGGGTTCGGTGGCCAGCGCTCCGCCCCACGCCTCTGCTGGATTTGCAGGCGCGGGGCCCCTGCCTGCCCACCCTCCCAACACAGCTTCTGCAATGGGGTGGACGACTCCGGCATTGATGTACGGCTGCGACTAGCTGCTGATTACAAAGTACAGTCGAGGAGCCACTTTTCGGAACAGTTTTTTGTGTTTTTGACGTGGTTCTGAAGCTGCATTACATTGCTGACATTACGTGGTATTACGTGTATTACGTACGTATTACACAAGGTATTACGAGCTGTTGGCACACAGTATTACGCAAGTGAAAACCCCCTCGATCCGTGTTCTGTTTCGTTAGTAGATGTTAGTAGACACCACTACTCACATAAAAAATACGTCCGTGACCTCTGCAGAGACGGGGTGAATCTGCGGGTCCTGCCAACTTTCCATTTTTTACCAGGAGAATCTGATTTCACCAATGGTGAGGGATCTGTGCTCTGCCTCGTTAGTAGATGTTAGTAGACACCAAAAACCCGAAAGAAAAATGACATCGGGACCTCTACAGACACAAGGTGGGAATCTGCGGGTCCTGCCAACAACCAATTTTTTAACCAGCGGAATCTGATTTCACCAATGGTGGGTGATCTGTGCTCGGCTTCGTTAGTCGTGGTGGTGGATGCAGCCACAGGGCGTCTACATGGCTGGTCGACGTCGATACGTTCCACGTCGCGTCACCGTCGACGCTATGTAATTCTGAACCTGAACTCTAAGCGCGCCTGCAGTCCGTTGGGTAGGCCAGCCCGCACCTCATCTGTGGAGATGGTGGCCTACCCTGAGCGCGCCTGCAGCCCGCTGGGTAGGCCAACCCGCCACTCATCTGTGGAGATGGTGGCCTACCCTGAGCGCCTCAGCTTAGCACCGCGCTGTAGAGATGAGCAAAAACGGGCCTGACGGGCCGGGCCACGCAGCTGGGCCGCGGGCACTACTGGCTGCGCATTACACGGGCCAAGCCAGACCCGCTCGCTGCTCATCTCTACCGCACCGCGGGTTCCTACCAGTAGTGAGCATAGGGAGCACGAGCAGCTGCGAGATCTGACACAGCTCGAAAGTCTGAACAAGCATAGCAGTCTTTCTTTACAAAACCTGAGGCCATGACTTAACTGTTATATCCACATAATATAACAAATGTTATCGTACAAGTAGAAAAGTTCGTTCAAATAAACTAGGAGTGCGTGCGGCAGGCACGTAGTAGCTGAGCGAAGTAGATGTTAAAACAAGAGGACGGTTTCAACGGTTTCAACCCTTCCGCCGTGTGGAGGGACAACAGGCCAACAATTACCGTTCGTACTCAACCGAGAGAAGGGAGCATTCCCTCTCAGATATCCTGAAGTAGAAAGTCCCGGACACCCAATGTGATAGACACCAGAGGTGCAGGGCGCCGTGGCCTCCAAAGTGCGGTTGTCCTGAGCGGTGACCTCGTGCCCCACCTGTGCCCGACGGGGGGAGGGCGCCATAAACGCGGGACGGTGACACCCTTCCCGAATCTAAAAGGACATTATGAGTGTGACGCCGTTGTGGCAGGGGCATGCTGAGCATCCCCTCTGAGCTGTCCCCAGGTCGAAAGTCTCGGACACCCTGTGGGGTCGACGCCAGAGAAGCAGTGGCCTCCAAAATTTGGTTATCCTTTGCGGGGACCTAGAGTACACTTCCAGAACCTCCCCCCCAATTTTTCGCCTCCCAGCCCGGAGGTAAGATAAGTGCCAATAAGTATCATATACATGATAAGTATAAGAATGCAACTGCATGATACAGTATGCTGCCCCCTCCCCCTCACCCTTCCTATCCTTCTGAAACAAGTTTGTCTTAGCACTAAGTTACTAGTATCAATGGTAAGCCAAGCATTGGGTCACTCATTTAAAAAGAGATAGAAATGAATGTTGTTACAGAGGCCACTAACTTTAAATGCAATTAAGACATACACTGTTAAAAAACATGTCGTAAATTTACGACATATTTGTAATTAAGTTTGTTAGCAACATATGTCGTAATTTTACGAGCATGTTGTAATCTAACAATATTCTTAAAATTTTCTGCAACACATTTTTCAGTTGGAAAAGTGCGTGTTCCCAACCAACACAACAATGTTGGTTGTATTGAAACGACATGTGTTGTTAACAAACTTAACTACAATTATGTTGTAAAGTTACAACATGCTGATAAGTTCTCATTTCGGTATTGACGAATACGGTTGAAATAGAAAGTCTTTTGTCACTTATACAAATAAAACAAATATTGTTGTAAACCAACAACACAGCCATCACGGGCAGTGTCGTCAACTGACAATTATTTTTAACAGTGTACACAATGACTCACGACCTTTGAATGATGAGGCGAATCTATTTTGAAATGATTTATAGCTATTTGAAATAGAATTGAAACACTCCAAAACCTCTGTAGCATTTTAATGATTATATGACTTTGTTTTGGTAATATTTCAGTGTTTTAGAAACACTGATTTAGTGTAAACACTTTTAGCATAATTGTTATATTACAAGTACCGTTTCTCACATAAATCCAATCTGCAGTATCGTCCCTTGTGTTTGTGGGAGTCAAATTTCTTTAAACTAATCAATTTTAGAAACGAATTTACTCCGTATCATTACATTTATAGAGCAGCTTTCTTCTCATTCAAATTCATAGCCAAAACGGATCAAGCAGTATGTTTGGTTTAATACATATAACTTGATCAGAAATCGTATCACTGGGAAGAACAGCAAATGTTCCGAACAAAATCCTACTAAATTTATCTGAATAATCCAAATACTATTTACTCTTTTTAGTTGGGTTTAAAGGTTCTAAGATTTTAATACTTTCACTACACTTTGATGTGTCTTCTTTAGTAGAATGAGACTCCAAATGTTTCTATTTAATATTCATAAATTAATTACCTCTTTTTAAATAACAAATGTCTCTTATCTCATGTCCAAAAGGAGCACAGTTCTACTACAGCATCAATACCTTATTGGGGAAACCGTTTGGCTGGTGATTTGTGGCGGCTTATATTTGCTTAAATGTTTTTTGTGACCAGGAATATGAGAAAATTACCACTGAAAGAATAGAAGATTGAAAAGTAACTGAATAGTAGGATATTAGTATTTACTCACCACAAAATCTTTTCACCTCCACTGCGTACTTAGTCCAGGCAGTATCAAGGGGCACATGTGTTGAAGATGTTGTGCAGGTCCACGCAGGTCCACATTCCCGTTTCTGGCCCCACCGCGGCTGCCGAGGGGCGCGCTATGAATGACCCGCAATAAACATGTCCCTCCCGTCCCCGCCCCGCCCCCGCCCCGCCCCACCTCACGCCAGGAAGGAACCAGACCATGCGGCCATCGACATGGTGGCGGTGTTTTTGCCGCCGTACGCATGCTGGAGGACAGTGGCGGTAGCGGCGCGGCGGCCTGAGAGAGGACTAGAGAGAACAATTCGCAATGTTTGTGTTGACTGCCGATGACAAGTTACGGGCTGCGTTCGCGCGGGGACCTCCTCTGCCTCCTTTGCGCTCAAGGAGTTCAGCGGGTCGCCTCGTCACTGTGAAAAATATATTTGTAAAGTTACAACATTTCCCGTAATTTGTGATTTACAAATGACGTTGTAAATTTACGATCGATATCGTAAATTTACGGCTGCCTGTTTGTGCTCGTTTGAGAACGACTAGTCGATACCATGTGTCTATTCAGATTTGTAACTTTACAAATCGATATCGTAACTTTACGATACTTTTCATGGAAAATTTTCCCGTAACCTCTACAAACATTTCTCACAGTGGTTGCTCACGTTCATTTGCAATGAGTGGGAATGAAGGCTCCTTGGACACAGCGTTTTAGGCCCTGCCTTTTAGGCCCTGTACCCACCCCGCCCTGCACCTCACTTGAGTACGTTTTACTCTTTTCGTCCTACTCTTTTTTTTTTTGCATTTTTAAAGAAATATGTTCCTTGTTCTTTTCCCTTTTTTTTTTTTGAAAGTACCGATAAGTACCGTCGGTACTCTGGAACGTACCGGTAAAGTACCGCGGTACCAAAGAATCTAAGAGTACCGGTCGGGGAAAACCGCGAAATCATTTTATTGGTCAGAGCCTCCCCGACCCGGCTCGGCCTTGCTGCTCCACTCGTAATTACGCTGTTAAGACAAGTGTTGAACTGTTCAACACTTGAATGTGTGCAACTTCCCGTCTTACACTTCCAAGTGTACAACTCGGTATTTGTGCAATTGCAAGTGTCAAACTTGCCAGTTGTACACTTGCAAGTGTTTAACTCGACATTTGTGCACTTGCATGTGTTCAACTTCCTCGTGCAACATTTCCCTTGTTGAACGCTTGCAAGTGTACAACTGTCGAGTTAAACACTCGACACTTGAAACCTATATGGTCGTAGTTCGTGGAGGCTCCTTAGAAGGTCGTAGTTCGGAGAGGCTTCGTATAGGGACGCAATTGGTGGATGCTCCGTAGAAGGTCGTAAGTATGGTTTTTAGGAATTTTCAGTTATTCGGTGTTTTGGATAGAGGAAAGCAAAAGCTATCGACCAGTCCAAACTGCATTATCAAATGTTTGATGGTTCAAAAGTTATTCGAATTTGAAAATCGAGCCGTCCATAAGCCGCAATGCAACTCAAAATCTTCAAATCGCTTTTTCTCAAAACTAGCTTTGGAACACTTGCGACCTCATACGGAGCCTCCTCGAATTGCGTCCTTCTACGGAACCTCTCCGAACTACGACCTTGTACGAAGCCTCCCCGAACTACGACCTTATGGGTTTCAAGTGTCGCACTAACAAGTGTACGACTGGCGAGTTTGACACTTCCAATTGTACAAATACCGAGAGGCGCACTTGCACCTGTTATACTGGCAGCTGCACACTTGCAAGTGTTGAACAGTTGAACACTTGGTTTCACAGTGTACCATTGAAACAGCGAATGCAAACTAATTTTATGCAAATTTGGCCGAACAGTTTGACATCACACCTATTTCCAAAAATTTCTAATTTTACGTACTATTAGCAATTAAAATTGTATGGACACAACCGTCTGTGGCCATAATCCATCGTCATGCAGAATACAAAACTCACTGGCGTGAGCAATAGGCACCCCTAACGGGGGCCTAAAAGTCGGATCCTGAGGGGGAAACATAAGGCTACTTCGAGCCTAAAAAGAGTTCTACACTTTAAACTGCAGAACTTTTGTTTCGTAGTTTAAAGTGGCAAACTACTTTACACTAAGATTAGCAGAGTATATTACGCAACTCCCTTATTCTGTACATATAAACGCAAGGGAAAATTTATCTGAAGTGCAATTGTACGTTTCAAGAAGGGCGTAAGGTCTGGTACGCTTGAACACGGTGTACGACTACGCTTAAGATTTACCAGTGCCATCATCTCGTTTCTTCCAGTTACTGGTGGCAGTAGTCATATGGGTGGCCTTAGCTGTGGTGCGAATGTGCCTTAGCAGCTCATTGACTGACTTTCTAGCCACACTCGTCGCACTGCTTTCGCAGTACTCGGCTGGTAAGGCAAGTTTCCTCCTTGCACGTGGTAACGTTCGCTTAGCATCAATTATGGAAAAAGCGCAGGAGCTCGCCAGCGAGCTGGAAGATTCCCAGGACAACCATGTCCGAGAAGGTATGGCCCACATCGCCTTGATGGTAAACCTGGCTCGCCGCGGTACTGTTACCTACCTCTCGAGCGGCATGGTCTTAATCATCACAAGTCAGGCGCTAGCGGGCCCAGTCGCACCTACCCTCGGAGAAGAGCACTCGAAGTACTGGTGGCTTACGCATATACTAATGCACATTAACGAAACTATTAAGTGGACATTCTACCCGCTTAACTATTTAGTTTATTGGGCCGTGCTGGCTTCTGCACTTCTCAGCTTCAACGCTATGTACTTTGCTCTCGTAAGACGCATATCTCAGGCCGAAAGTTCGCATGAACTGCAAGTTGCAGCCATCCAGTACAGCAAGCTACTGGCCTTACAAGCCGCTCTCAAGGACTTGACATTTAAACCGATGCTACACGTGCTTGCGGGAGCCCTAGTCGTGCCACTTATTAACACATACCAGGTAAGCCATTTATTGGAAATGTAAATCAAGAGTTTATTTTTTACCTTTGTGCACACTCGGCTGCCTATTGGGTGCTAGAATATTGTCGGTGTAAGGGGTCGTCCATATATTACATCATGCAATTCAGGGGGATAAGGTTTGTCGAATCGTGGCGGTCTGTAACGTGCGAAGCGTGTGGGGTGGAGGGGGGGGGGATCTTTTCGCCTGGCAATACGTCACATTCTGTCTTTGGAATCAGAAGTGTACATTGTGTCGTCACCATTCCCCTGCATTCCCTTATGAAATTGGAAAGGGCCCAAACTCTACGCTTTTGGAGCTTTCATGAGTGCGCTAGCTCGGTTCCTATTGCGCTTTCAGGACGGAACGTCTGCTCTGTCCAAGTTCTCGTCGAGGGCGCGCGTGCTAGACTTAGGACTCAAACAGGACCCGTGTCGCGGATATAAGAGCGCATTAGGGAACCGAAGGTGACTCCTTAGAACCCACCTGGTACTCATGTTGTGGGTTCACTAAAAATATCAGAGTGAGGATCCTCGTAATAGGCTATCCCGCTGCTTGGATAAAGGGAAGACAAGAAGTACACAACTTCCGTCCCCCGACCTGCAGTGGGCAAAGAGGCGGGCAGCGGAAGTTCCGTCCGTTCCGCCCCCCCCCCCCCTCTTCCCCGCGCAGACCAGGGGACGGAAGTTGTGTACTTCTTGTCTTCCTCTTTTCCAAGCAGTGGAATAGCCTACATATCCTACAGTGCATTATTATGATTCTCTGCTTTTGGCCAGGTTCTGCGAGGGATAAACAACGTATTCTCCCTTTTGACTTTTAGTACACTACCACTGGTTTTCGGAACTCTTTCTTTGCTGAGTGACAGGATCGAGGTACGTTTCGAAGGATTGCTGCCATTTAGTACATTATTGCAAACCAAACCCTTAAACATGCTTTTGTACACTAGGTAGATGTACGCCAGACCACGTCTCGCGTAACAGGCTTCGCGATATTTCGCGAAACACTGTTACGCCGCGACGCGCCTGCGTACATCTACCTAGGCCTGCGGCGCTTTCTGTATAAATAAGAATGCTAAACTGTCCAAAAATATTAAAACCCTTGTCGTCAAATCGGGGAACGCCATTAAATTGCACTCGAAAGGACCATTCTGACGATGTATAGGAAGGGTAGTTCGGAAATTTCAATTACTGTCTAAACTTTTGAGTGCTTGCTAACTGGTTCAAATACGATTCGAGAATCAAAACAGTGGGCACCATTGAATTGCACTCGTGCAGACGGATCTGGCGATATGCCGGTCTGTTATTACCGGAAATCTGAGAAATACACTACCTTACGGGCATATTGACGACTTATTCTGCACATTTGATAATGTATTGGCAAAACGGTGCGAGATACAGCCAAACAGACGAAATTTTCGTCCAAAGGGCCGCAACTCGTCGAAATACGCCGAAAACGACACCCAAAAAGGCATTTTCAGGACTGTACGAACTTATGTCATGCTGTAGCAGCTAAGCGGTATGAGATACGGCCAAACGGACGAAATTTTTGCCCAGAGAGCCACAACTCGCTGAGTTACCCCTAAGACATAAATAAATTATTTTTAAAATTATTTTTTTTCGAAAATGTAAATTAATTTTTTACGGTGTCAATTTTTAAGCTAGAATGCCCATTAACGAAGTCGTCCAAACTATTTATGTTAAGAAGCTACTGTAAAAATTTCAGCTCGATATCTCTACTTGTTCTCAAGTTATCGTGCGGACAGACAGACAAACAGACAGGAGCCAAATTCGATCAGTGAAGTAATAGGCGTCGCTTTCGCTCAGCCAAAAAAGCATATATGTTCGGCAATGATTCGCTTTTTTTATTCGGTGGAGATTTTCGTACTGGATGGAAAGGTGAACGAACGTCCGAGCATATACAGAAATCTGTAGTTTATGGGAGTTTCTGCATTACCGGAAGAGAAAACTAACTTATTCGCTGTTATTCAGTGACATTTTTTGTAATGTAAAAAACTTTCACATTTGTCACAGTGTGATGTCACACTCGTTTGATGGGGTATCCCAGTGTAGAAATGAGATGCGCATGATTTTACAAGGAATTTAATTTTTCAATGAAGAAAATTTTTCTGTAAGTGTTGGTTTGGGGGTATGAAAAGGGACCCCCTAAGGTCTCATTCCCCCACCCACACCAGATGCTCCCCGTCCCAGGAACGCAGATTCAGAGTGACAAAAGTCTCAAACTGTCTTCTTAACTTTAAGTTTAATTTACAGTTGCAGAAAAAAAAAATAAAAAAATAAAAAAATTACAATGTCCTAAAGTGCTAAAACTCATCAGAAATTCCGAATTTCTTCGTCTTCGTCAGAACGATCATTTCGATTGCACTTCAGTGGCGATCCCCGTTTTGACAAGGGTTCCACTAATTCTTGATACTGTAGTATGACATCCTTATCCATACAGATAGCGCCGCAGGCCTAGGTAAATGTACCTCGAGATGTACGCAAGCGCGTCGCAGCGTACACACTAAAGTCTTAGAAGTGTACAACTGGCGAGTTAAACATGTGAAATTGCACAGTTGCTGATTGTGCACTTGCACATGCTAGGCTGGAAGTTGCACACATGCAAGTGTTGAGCAGTTGAACACTTGGTTCAACAGTGTACAAGTTTTATTACTGCAGTACTGCATTACACTTGAGTTTGCAGAGCACATTATGTACAGTGAGCATCATAGCCTGTTCACGCACACGTAAGATACAAAGAGCATATCATGCATAACTTAAAACACAGCAGTGCGCAGTCCATGCTTACCATTGGACTTTCAGTGAGTAAGGTGCGTTCCGGAAGGATTATAAGCGTTAATTGTCTCCGTACATGTTCCGTAGTTGTTCGAAAGTAAAGAAGCAGGCCCGCCTAGGGGGCATCCTGTAGAAGGGCGCAGAGCGGGCGCCTAGAGTGAACGGGGAATAACCCGCCAAGGAATTACCCCGCGCTTGGTAGCCTGGCCTGGCCGGGCATGGTGTCTACCTGGAAGGGTGACAGGTGACATACTCCGTTGCGTTCTGATTGGCTGCCGCTGCGCCGCTCTGCGTCCCTCTCACAGCTCACAGGAGGCCCACTAGGCCTGCCCTACCGCCAAACGACGTTGCCGGCTCCGCTTTGGTACGCTGGCAACTACGATCGGCAGGGGGCGTGTCTGCTTGGCCTGCCGGCAGCGTTCGGCCCGACCCAAAAGTCTCAAAGCGTCTTCTATGCTTTTAAATTATCGGGCCTACGGCCCGTACCGTCATTTCTTTCAGGAGCAGTGAAAGTTTATTACGGTGAACCAAAGACTACAGCCCTCCCTTCTGCTTTGAAAACGCGCTAGTTTAGGAGTTATATAGCCGTGTTTTCAAAGCGGTTAGTAATTCCGTACAACGCCCAAAATTTTTGTTTATGGGGTTGCAAAATTACGCAAAACCCAGTTCACGACGACCAGATATTATTTTCAGTAATTTCGGTCGTCAATAGGGCTGTAGCGCCGAAACGGTAAGAGATGGTCAAACTGGGCTTAAGGGCTGCAGAATGACCAGGAGACCATAAAATGTTAATGGAAATATTGTTATGTTTCGTTCACGCAAAACTAGGTAGACGTACGCAGATGCGTCGCAGCCTAACAGTGTTTCGTGAAAAATGGCGAAGCCCGTTACACACTCCCGGTTTATGTACTTTTTTGTACGTAGCTACGTAAGTCTATGTGCATGCGTAGCTTACGTAAAATTTCTTACACAATTATGCAAAATATCGTACATAGTTATGCACAATTTAAGCTTATTTATGCGTAACTATGTACGATTTTTTTACGTAAGCTACGCATGCACATAGACTTACATAGCTACGTACAAAAAAGTACATAACCCGGGAGTGTGTACGCCAGACGTGGTCTGGCGTACATCTACCTAGTTGAAAGTATAGGTTCAAAGTATACTAAGTTTATACTTATTAAGTATACATTTAGTGAAAGTATACTCTAAAGTGTCTTTTAGGTGTACTTTTTTCAATGCGGGACTCTCCTTATGGTGGACTATGCTCAATACATCTTACAAAAAATGGACAACGATGTGTCCATCCACAAATATGTGCCAAGTCGTCTGCAGTTTCTTCGCAAACTTTTGCTTAAAATTACGCAGTACATTAGGCAAAAATATTTGCAAGCATACTTTGGCAACACTGAAATACAAGCGTATACAAAAGGTTTTGACGAGGCTAGGAAGCAGCATCGCTATCACTGCTTTTAAAAAGTAGTACACGCTAAATTCTTATGAACATTTTTTTAACTCGATCATACATAGTTATGCACTTCTACGTACATGCTGTTCTTCCGTATAAATTTTGTTCATAATTACAAACAAATGAGTCAAATTGTGCATAATTACTAACAAAACTATGCATAGTTATGCATTGAAATTATGCGCAACTGCAGCATGCACACAGAAGTTCATAAAAATTTAGCGTGTACGTGTTAAACCGTGCTTACAAAAGAATATGTTCTGAATTATGATCAGATAGGTATTGAATCACGTCATGATGAAAGATTTGACACCTTAAGGTTATTTCCGAGAGACTGGCCTTGGAGGCTTATTCCGGTCTGAACGTGTTCGGCGAGCCACTGGGTGCCAGCCGTCTGCGTCTGATGTTGGTGGCGAGAGCCAATGGCAACCAGGTACGGTACCTGGTAAACGTTAGCGTTATACTAATGCCAACTGTAGATTATAAATTAGACAAGAGTTGTTACAATGAGAACTAAGTGGCGTCTTTTGACGCAAAAGTTTTGACGTTCTGTTCTGAATATCAAATAATGATGTTCATCCAAGATTGAGATGGCTCCGTTTCATCTAAGCATTTTTCATCTAAAGCATACTTTCATATGTTCCAGTTCATCTAACAATTTTCATCTAAGGTAACACTTTTCATCTAAAATTATCCTGGTCAAAGTTCATCTAAAGTCAGTTTTCACCTAAAAAAAGTCAGTTTTCATCTAAAGAAGTCAGGTTTCATCTAGCAAGAAAAAAGTACGATGCGATTGGAGGGGGTTGCGGAAACGACGCAGCGGCGTGCCACGCTAATGTTGGAGCACGATCACGAGCGCTGCACCTCCACATTTGTGGAGAAAATTTTCAAACTTTTCCATAAGACAGCCGCACAGCGCGATTGGCGCGATCCAAGACACTTAGGCCCCTGGGGTCCACGGGGTTACGGATGTAACGGATTTCACGTGCGAGTCCTGTTCACGCACTTCCGAGCGCCGTTCGGACAATCGTAGTGCAAGACCGTTAAACGTTCTCCGATCGGCCCCAAATTTCTCACAGAGTTTTTCTGGCATGCCCCCATTCATTTTAAGCCCGAACCTCGGATTTTTTTTCTTTTTCTTGTTTTCCTTCGACCACCCTACTGCTCGCAAGGTTAACAAATTCTTAAGTTTCAATACCCGTTCTTGGGTGTCATTGGCGTTCTCCTTAAGATCCAAAACCGCACTGGAAAAACAAAGGTGCTAAGTCCTACCTTTCCAGGGGTGCTAAACCCGTTTTAAGGGTGCTTAAGGTTAAATTTTCAGTTTTTTAAAAATATTTTCTGTGTGAGCAAACCAATCACATTTTAGACCACATTATCGAATTTCTCGCAAAATTCCGCGTCAAACGAGCCTACATGTGATGGGGTTCTGACAAGCGGTCAGCAAATGAAAAACCAAGTAAAAAAGTACAAAAATTGCAATCAATTTATGCCATTTTTGAACAGAACCCCATCACAAGTAGGCTCGTTCGATGCGGAATTTTGCTTAGAGTACTAATATAGGTCTTCGAATGTAATTATATTCCATAGTAAGGAAATATTTCGAAAAAACATAAACTGTAGTGCCTTTGGAACTTTAGTGCCTTTTAAAGGTAGGACTTAGCACCTTTGTTTTTCCAGTGCGGGTCTTGAAATTCAAGAAGCTTATATTACCGTGCTACGCACAACAATTGGGGTACTGATGATCGTGCTTCCTAAATATTGTAAATGAAGCACGTGGGTAGGGAAACGTCTTTACTGAACGAAGCTCCGAGCCCAAGTGGACATTGAACCTGGCACACTGTAAAAACTATTGTTCTGGCTTGACAGTAAATCTGCTGTTAAGTTTTTCATTGACCCGTGCTGTTCTTAAACATCGTCGTTATGTAAAAAAACAACGCCTTCTGTAAATTAACAGCAACCTGTCGTTCACGTACAGACTTGAAGTTGTAAATTAACAACAAAAGTTGTAAATTAGCAACAAAATTGTTGAAATACAAGAAAAATTGCTAAATAACAACAAAATGGTGTCGAATAACAACAAAAGTTGTTAAATAACAAAATATTTGATGTTTTGAAATCAAACAAATCAAGTTGTTTTTTTTAATACCCATGTTGTTTGTCTAAAGAGATTGTTGTTTCTTTACAACGCAGCTGTTAGAGGAATGTTTGTATTTCTACAACAATTTTTTACAGTGCCGGTCGTCAGGGCGCCAGCCGGCCAAGACGCGACATTGTTACAGTGGAGGGCGGTGATCGGAGCCTGTGGTGGGGTAAGGGCGAGGGGGTTTTCACTTGCGTAATACTGTGTACACAGTTTCCCGTAATACCTTTGTAATACACGTAATACACGTAATACACGTAATACACGTAATGCAGCTTCAAACCACGTCAAAAACACAAAAAAAACTGTTCCGAAAGTACCCCGACTGTACTTTGTAATCAGCAGCTAGTCGCAGCCGTACATCAACGCCGAGTCGTCCACCCCACAGAAGGTGTTGGGAGGGTGGGCAGGCAGGGGCCCCGCGCCCGCAACCAGCAGAGGCGGGGGCGGGAGCGCCACCGAACCCCGCCGCTTTCCGTACCCATGGCCGCTCCCCGGCCAGAGCAGCAGGTTGGTGGTCATCGTGGTCATGGGATGCACAGCACGAGCTGCAATTTCAAGGAGTGCCGGAGGCTCCGTTGGGGATAGTATCCAAAATCGGCGAAACACGACACGTTTCTATCGTGGGTTATTGCTGACGTTACTAGCACAAACTCTAACTCAAAGGATAACAAAGATAGAAACAAATAACATTTTAAGAGGCCCACAGCAGTTACTTTCTGAGTGCTGCCACACTTAATCTGGCCGAGTAAGGCTCAGGCCGCAAGCACTCTGTGAGGCAGCGTGGCCAGCTCAGGCCTCAGATTCTCGGCGCACTGCGACACGACCACGCCGTCGTCCTGGAGAGTGGTGCGCCCGCGACATGTCTAGCAGCTGAGGCTGGGGCGCCCCGCCGCTGCTCCTAGCGTGGCGTCCACCTGGCGGAGCTACAGGCCGGAGTTGATGTTGGCCGTTGCCGTTGGTGAGGTGGTGGAGTTAGAGGCAGGCGAACTGCGGCGGCAAGGTGTGGAGGCCGACGCTGGCCCACCACCGCCCTGCCCGGCGTGCTCCTGGACGTGGTGTAGCTCGTGACCCTCGCGACGGTGGAGCCGCGATGGCTCTGCGCTCGGCGTCGACGGCAAGATGCTGAGACCGAGGCTGACCCGACGCCGCCCGCCGCCCTACCCGGCATGGCCTGCATCTGGAGGTGGTGATAGGTGCTGCGGAGCGCTGGAGAATAGGTGGACAAGCTTGTTGTCGGTGAGCTGCTGCAGCTCGGCGGCAAAGAGCTGTGCCTAAACTTTCCCGGTCTGGTGGTGACCTGGGCCACTGTCTACAGTCCCCTCCTCGTGGGTCAACTGAAGGCTGGCAAGCCCGCGAAACATCTGCGCACGATGGGTTGCCTATTTCACAGGTGTTCGTAACTTTTATACCGCCGTAATACTCCGTAATACCGCCGTAATACTCCGTAATACCACCGTAATACCCCGTAATACCAACGTAATACGCGTAATTCCAACGTAATACGCGTAATACCAACGTAATACCAACGTAATACCTGTAATACGCGTAATACTGAATTATGAAATACTGTGTACACGAAAATCTCGAGTGAAAACCCCCTCGGGTAAGGGAAGTCCCCTAAAACTACCTCTACCTATGCTCTGAGGCAATTTTTCAGAGACTTTTTTGAGCAAGGCAGAGCAAGGCCCCTCTAGCGCGGGGCCCACACCCACACCCTACCATTAGGCCGCATCGCAAGTGGGCACAAACCCTTCCGCCTCGCTCTGCATTTACGCGCCGGTCTCCAGACCTTAATTCCCAGACCAGGTAGGCGCGTTCCAGCGCGTCGCAAATGGCTATCTCCCGCCGGAACCCATCACAAACGAGGGTTTGCGCCTGGCGAGAAGGCAATCTATTCTACGCTGCATTTTCTTTGGCACTTCCAATGTTCTTATTTATGGATCATAGGTCAGTTCTGTCCATAGGTGCAAGTGCGTTGTAAATAGTTATTCTTTTTTTAAATCTATTTCACACATTTATTTATTGAAAGTAACCAATAATACAAAAACAAGTGCATCTATCTACTTGCTCAAATTTAAATTTGGCGAAGTATGAAAAAAGTGACAAAACTTTACTCAAACTCACCCACCCACAGAGCATTTCCTCGAGGTACAGGCACGCAAACCTCACCCCCAGTGGAGGCGGACAGGGCAGTGTAAAACTCACCCTCCCACAGAGCTTTTGCTCGAGGTACAGGCACGCAAACCTCACCCCCAGTGGAGGCGGACAGGGCAGTGTAAAACTCACCCTCCCACAGAGCTTTTGCTCGAGGTACAGGCACGCAGACCTCACCCCCAGTGGAGGCGGACAGGGCAGAGTAAAACTCACCCTCCCACAGAGCTTTTGCTCGAGGTACAGGCACGCAAACCTCACCCCCAGTGGAGGCGGACAGGGCAGAGTAAAACTCACCCTCCCACAGAGCTTTTGCTCGAGGTACAGGCACGCAGACCTCACCCCCAGTGGAGGCGGACAGGGCAGAGTAAAACTCACCCTCCCACAGAGCTTTTGCTCGAGGTACAGGCACGCAGACCTCACCCCCAGTGGAGGCGGACAGGGCAGAGTAAAACTCACCCTCCCACAGAGCTTTTGCTCGAGGTACAGGCACGCAGACCTCACCCCCAGTGGAGGCGGACAGGGCAGAGTAAAACTCACCCTCCCACAGAGCTTTTGCTCGAGGTACAGGCACGCAGACCTCACCCCCAGTGGAGGCGGACAGGGCAGAGTAAAACTCACCCTCCCACAGAGCTTTTGCTCGAGGTACAGGCACGCAGACCTCACCCCCAGTGGAGGCGGACAGGGCAGAGTAAAACTCACCCTCCCACAGAGCTTTTGCTCGAGGTACAGGCACGCAGACCTCACCCCCAGTGGAGGGGGACAGGGCAGAGTAAAACTCACCCTCCCACAGAGCTTTTGCTCGAGGTACAGGCACGCAAACCTCACCCCCAGTGGAGGCGGACAGGGCAGAGTAAAACTCACCCTCCCACAGAGCTTTTGCTCGAGGTACAGGCACGCAGACCTCACCCCCAGTGGAGGCGGACAGGGCAGTGTAAAACTCACCCTCCCACACAGGATTTGCTTGGTGTAGGCAGCAAATTCGATGAAAAAATATTTAAGACTTACATGTTTTTATGCATTATTAGCATGGTGAACTATGCAGCCGTAACAGTTTTATTCGCGGAATATTCTGCTTAAAAATTGGGAACCTTTGTAAAAAAAATCCCTGAAACAGAATTGCAGATAACCGAGAAACCACATATTCCCTTAAAAGACTTTTTTTTAACGTTTGACGGTCTTGCACTTCGATTGTCCGAACGGCGTTCGGAAGTGCGTGAACAGGACTCGCACTTTTTTCATGCTAGATAAAACCTGACTTTTAGATGAAAACTGACTTTTTTTTTAGAAGAAAACTGACTTTAGATGAACTTTGCTCCGTTTCATCTAAGCATTTTTCATCTAAAGCATACTTCCATATGTTCCGATTCATCTAACACTTTTCATCTAAAAAAAAGGCAGGTTTCATCTAGCATGAAAAAAGTACTATACGATTGAAGGGCGTTGCGGAAACGACAAAGCGGCATGCCACGCTAATGTTGGAGCATTATTACGGGTGCTGCACCTCCTCATTTGTGGAGAAAAATTTCAAACTTTTCCATAAGACAGCCGCACAGCGCGATCCAGAACAATTAGGCCCCTGGGGTGACGGATGTAACGGATTCAACGGATTTCACGTGTGGGATGCGAAGTAGATACTCTGAAAACCTAACAGTGTGCATTGCACACCTCGAGGTTGTCTGGCATACCCCCATTTATTTTACGCCCGAACCTTGGAAACGAATTTTTTCCAACCACCCTACTGCTTGCAAGGTAAAAAAAAATTCTTCAGTTTCAAGACCCGTTCTCGAGGGGGTATGCACTCGCGTAATAGTCGGGTCACTCTACCTGTAATGATGGCGTAATCGTATGCGTAATAGAATCGTAATAGCAGCGTAATAGCCAACATTCTCCATTTTACACCCCTTGTAACGTCGTTTATGGCTGCTTCAATTGTTAACGCTTCGCTCCATGACTGTTGTTGCAGCCAACGCCTTGAAAGGATTCTCTCGCGGTTCCCGCGGTCTACTGCAGGGCATTTTGGGGGGTGTTTCGTGGTTTCGCAAAGGCGACCCCAGCTAGGGAAGCTGAAAGCGTGAGTCACCCAAGCGAATGCACGGTCCGTAAGCTACCCCCGCGACAGGATCCGCGGACCTTAACGCATTTGGGTGCAAGCTTCAATTTGTCATGCAAGGTGCACAGTAAGCTTTTTCTATTTTTTATTTGATTATCTTGAGAAGGCAGCAGTGCACAGGAAAAGAGCGGTGAAGCAGCACAAGCAGAAGGGAACGTTGGCAGCGACAGTCCGCCAGCTCTCCCTCCTCTCACGGGGCCATGCAAATATACCAGAAAACACAAAGGTTGGCGAATATTTAGGAAGCACGATCATCAGTACCCTAATTGTTGTATGCGTAGCACGGTGAAATACGTTTCTTGAATTTCAAGTCCCGGTTTTGGATCTTATAGAGAACGCCAATGACATCCAAGAACGGGTCTTGAAAGTCAAGAATTTTGTTTTACCGTGCAAGCAGTCGTCTCGATGCCATATCGACGGGCGTTAGCATGGACCGTCGTCACGCAAAGCGCTTTAGGTGCCATCGTGATCATGCTCCAACATTAGCGTGGCATGCCACTTTGTCGTCAACGCAACGCCCTACAATCGTATCGCACTTTTATCATGCTACATGAAACCTCCCTCTTTTAGATGAAAACTGACTTTTTTAGATGAAAACTAACTTTAGATGAACTTTGACCAAAATTATTTTAGATGAAAAGTGTTACCTTAGATGAAAAGTGTTAGATGAACTGGGACATGCTTTAGATGAAAAATGCTTAGATGAAACGGGCCCCCCCCCCCAAGATTAAAAGAGTACGGAAGGAAAATATATCGGAAAAGGGGTATCGATCTCGCATCATCGCCAGCAGACGGAGGCAGCACCACAGTGCTAAGGCAACATCCGGTCCGTCAAAGTGTCAGGCACATATTTGCAGACGCGTTATCTACGTACGTCCTCTGGCGTTGTCATCTTCAGGTATAGAATGACTATCCTTGAACTTTTCTTTTTTTTTCTTCTAAGAAGTCTGCGAGGGGGTATGCACTCGCGTAATAGTCGGGTCACTCTCTCCGTAATAGCACGCGTAATAGTATGCGTAATAGTTGCGTAATAGCCGAAATTCTCCGAAATTTACCTATTTTGGTTGTTTTTCGGCTGTTATTAGCTGAATTCCGATATTTTTGAGGCGTAATAGAGCGTAATTGACGTAATAGTCGGGTCACATGTTTCGAGAGTACATACCCCCTCGGAAGTCTGTATCATGCGTTATATGGGAAACTGTTGCCCGTGGACCTCGCAGTCGGCTGAGCAATTTAGCCGGGCTGACCAAGGTCGGCTCGTTCTGAAGTACAACCCCTTAGGGCGAGTAGATTCCGGTTGAAGGATCCGGTAGCCTGTCACCTGCGGCCCCTTCACGGGAAGTTACAACCCCGTACGGCGGGAAAGCCTAGTTGGGGGTTCCCTAGCGCCACCGGCCCCTCGTAGGTAACGTGATCTAATACAAAATAGTAAATTACAGAATAATAGAATAATAGAATAATGCAATTTAAACGGCAATAGTATACAATATATACAGTATTTACAATGGGTGTTGTGGCTACGGGTACGACTGCAGACTGGCTGGCTGGGCGCTGCTGGGGGGGGGGGGGGGGGGAGGCTGGGCGGGCTAAGGGCCGGGCGGTGCGTAGCGCAGCCATGCGGGCGCCGTGTGTGTATGCCACCCATCCGGGGCGGCTCGAACATATTAACTCCTTAGCAATGTGGTACCGTCTCCGTCTGCTGGGCCGTAAAAACCACGATCGATACTATCTTACCCAGATTTTTTTCTTTCGTATTTTGTTTGTTGGCCAATAAAACTGTTGTTGTGTCGGGTTGTCAATGATCTCTACGCCTTGCGTGTCTCAATCTAACTACGTTTATTGGAGCATCGGGCTTTACCAGGTTAAGTTACATTATTTGCAGTTACAGTTATTGGCATTTGCATTTATTATTTGCATATTCGAAAGGAGTTTACTCCAGAAGAGCATGAAGGAGCGTGATATGAAAAACTTTAAAAGTGGCGATGAAGTCCATTAAAATGTTTATATACCAACCCCAAACAATCGAGCGTAGGCTCTTGGGGTGAATTTGTATGAAATAAGTAAATAAAGGGTGGAGGCGGCCGGGGGCAGGGTAGCTGTCGGTCGTGGTGGCAAGTCTCCTCGCGATCTCCACCTTGGGGGGGGGGGGGGTAGGACAGGGGCTGACCTGATTTCAGCTAAGAAGTGCACTGAACCTTCTCTCTGCCAGACACCAAACGCGTAGGCCTCGGAGGGCCCGATAGGGACAGCAAGTAGGAAGACAGAAGAACGGTGAAGCAACTTCAAAACCGAAAAAAGACCCGAAAAAAGACACTTACAAGAATCATATCCCAGTAAATTATTGGTTGGAACCCCTTGACATGTATGCTCGTTCGAACGGAAATTTTACGAGGAATCCAA
>JAWJED010000046.1:5468766-5506329 GCA_033675135.1 Frankliniella intonsa | reverse complement strand
TCTCGCGTAATAGGCTTCGCGATATCTCGCGAAACACTGTTACGCTGCGACGCGCCTGCGTACATCTACCTAGGCCTGCGGCGCTGTCAGTATGGGTAAGAATGACATAAAAAAACGCTTCGAGGAACGAAACTTTAAGCGCCATTAAATTTTACTCGTGCAGACGTTTACTCGTTCGAGAACGAGTTGAGATATCGAGCTGAAATTTTTACTGTAGCTTCCTTGCCCCAAAAGCTCGGACGAGTTCGAAAATCAGCATTCTAGCTCAAAAATTAACATTGTTAAAAAATAATTTACACTTTCAGAAAAAAATATAATTTAAAAAAAGTTTTTTTTTGCGTTTTAAGAGGTAATTTGGCGAGTTGCGACCCTTTGGGCGAAAATTTCGTCCGTTTGGCCGTATTTCTAACCGTTTAGCCGCTACTGCATGACCTAAGGGAGAAAATTCCTTAAATTGTATGGTGGGTGTCGTTTCCGAGGTACTTCGAAGAGCGACCCTGTGACCAAAATTTCGTCCGTTTGGCCGTAACTCGCACCGTTAAGCGTAAAATTTCGACAAAAAGTCCTTAATACACGCTTAGAGTTGTGTATGTCTGAGATTTCCGCTTATCACAGACTAGCATATGGCCGGAACCGTCAGCACGAGTAAAATTTATTGGCGCCGGCTGTTTCGTTACTCAAAACGTATTTGTTATGGCTGACTGCGCCGCAGGCCTAGGAAGATGTACGCAGGCGCGTCGCAGCGTAAAAGTGTTTCGCGAGATATCGCGAAGCCTGTTACGCGAGACGTGGTCTGGCGTACATCTACCTAGTAATACTAGGTAGATGTACGCCAGACCACGTCGCGATATTTCGCAAAACAGTGTTACGCTGCGGCGCGCCTGCGTACATCTACCTAAGCCTGCGGCGCTGTCAGTATGGATAAGGATGCCATAAAAAACGCTTCGAGGAACGAAACAGTAAGCTCCATTAAATTACACTCGGGCAGACGGTTCCGGCGATATGCTAGTCTGTGATAAGCGAAAATCTGAGAAATACACAACTCTACGCGTATATTAAGGACTTTTTGTCTAAATTTGACGCTGCAGCGGCTTAACGGTGCGAGATACGGCCAAACGGATGAAATTTCCGTCCAGAGGATCGCAACTTGTTGGCTGAGCGAAGCGAAGCCTATTACGCCACTGGAGTGCTAAAAAAGTTCAATGTTTGTGTGTCTGTCTGTCTGTCTGTGCGCACGATAACTCGAGAACGAGTTGAGATATCGAGTTGAAATTTGAACTGTAGCTTCTTTGCCCCAAAAGCTCGGTCAAGTTCGAAAATGGCCATTCTAGCTTATACCGGGTATAGACGTCTTTTAGACACCATATAGATTATCCCCGGCCGTCTATTATCAGTACACACATAGACTTCTATACTCTGTAGGAGCTAGACACAATGCAGATTATCTACGGCAGTCTATTTTCAGTACAATCATAGACGTCTATCGTCGTAGATGAGCTTAGACACGCTGTAGACTATCTTACGGCCAGTAATATCTATTTTCAGTACACACATAGATGTCTATACTGTCAGCAGGAGCTTAGACGGAATTTAGATTATCTACGACCGACTATTTTCAGTACAAACATAGACGTCTATCCTGATAGATGAGATAGACACAATATAGATAGTAAATTAATGTCTAGTGGTAGATGTACTCTTCTATTAGGGGTCTATTAAACATCTTTCGGTAGATGTCTAGCAAAATAGACGACGCACACAATGTTTAGATTGTCTATAGACATCTATTTTCCGTAAGGGCAAAAATTGACACCGTTAAAAATTAATTTACATTTTCGAAAAATTAATTTTAAAAATAAATATTTATTTTTCAGTGTCCTAAGGAGTAGCTCGGCGAGTTGCGACCTTTGCGCGAAAATTTCGTCCGTTTGACCGTATCTCTTACCGTTCAGCTCCGTTAAGAAGGCGGGACCCAAATAGCCGTCCCAAGTGGGCTACCGCGGAATCAATTGTTTAAGGTTTGTTTAGTAATGTTTTCAATTGTTTTGAATTTTGAGCTAAGCGTTCTCCTGTTATTAAAGAAATAAATTTTGGACTGGAAGTTGACCGGACCCAAGAAGATCCTAGGCAGCCGGGAATACATTGAAAACCGTCGAATAACCCATTCAACTTAATTTTGCTTGTTTTAAATTGTTTTGTAGCTAACTTTTTGCGTTTTCCTTTAAAATGGACCCTTTGCCATTTTTTTTTTATCTTCCGGGTTCGTACATGTTCACATTCTGCAATAAAAATGTACTAGATGAACTGCTGGAGCTTTTTTGTGTCTATTCTCGGGTGTTAAACATTGTTTTGGTAGAATTTTTTGCACTCCCTTGACGGTTGTCAATACCTAGACGTTAGCTAATCCAGGGTTCGGCTGAATGCGTAGCAACACAATACATCGCAATGAAAGTTATGTCCTTGCTATCACGAGCTCAGCTTTGAATGTTCAGCTTTGTTTTAAATAATTCTTTTGAATGTTCCTTAATTTGGAAATTTAGCCAATAACTCTTCTTTTCCGGGTTCGTACATATTAAAATCCTCAAAAGCATATTTAGTAGAAAACCGTCTGGAGCGTTTGCTGGGTCTTATCTCGGTTGTATAGCATTGTTTTGGTTCAATTTTGCATGCATTTCTCTTGCGTTAGTCAACACCTACATGTTAGCTAATGACAACACCAGATGGGTCCCGTCAACTGTTCAACACAATCATTGTGATAGAGCCGACTAGGTGGGTCTCCCTATTTTGTTAAGATAACTTGTTTTGCTTTGTTTTGCAGTAAACAGCATTGGGCTCGCTAACTATTCGTGCCAATACAATTTTAAATATTCCCGGGTCCGGGTGAAATCGCACCTCAACCAATTTCGGCGTTGTTGTTTAATCTCCTTATTGAGGTTCCCCTACTTTCGTTTGTTTTCAATTGTTTTGGCATGACTTATGCGATAACATTGAAACTAACGCTTCATATAATGACAACACCAGATGGGTCCTGTCAACTGTTCACCACAAGCATTGTGATAGAGCCGACTAGGTGAGTCTCCCTATTTTGTTAAAATAACTTGTTTTGCTTTGTTTTGCAGTACACAGCATTGAGCTGGCTAAGTATTCGTGCCAATTCAATTTTAAATATTCACGGGTCTAGGTGAATTCGCACCCTACAAATTTTTGCGTTGTTGTTTAATTTTCTCATTTTAATACGCCTATTTTCGTTTGTTTTCAATTGTTTTGGTATGACATATGCGTTAACATTGAAACTAACGCTTTATATAACGACAACACCAGATGGTCTCGTCAGAACACAAGCATTGTGATAGAGCCGACTTGGTGAGTCTCCTATTTTGTTAAAATAACTTGTTTTGCTTTGTTTTGCAGAAAACAGCATTGGGCTGGCTATTTATTTGTGCCAATAGAATTTAAAATATTCACGGGTCCGGGTGAATTCGCACCCCTACAAATTTTTGCGTTGTTGTTTAATTTTCTCATTTTAATACGCCTATTTTCGTTTGTTTTCAATTGTTTTGGTATGACATATGCGATAACATTAAAACTAACGCTTCATATAATGACAACACCAGATGGGTTCCGTCAACTGTTGAACACAAGCATTGTGATAGAGCCGACTTGGTGAGTCTCCCTATTTTGTTAAAATAACTTGTTTTGCTTTGTTTTGCAGAAAATAGCATTGGGCTGGCTATTTATTCGTGCCAATACAATTTTAAATATTCACGGGTCCGGGTGAATTCGCACCCCTACAAATTTTTGCGTTGTTGTTTAAGTTTCTCATTTTAATACGCCTATTTTCGTTGTTTTCAATTGTTTTGGTATGACATATGCGATAACATTAAAACTAACGCTTTATATAATGACAACACCAGATGGGTTCCGTCAACTGTTGAACACAAGCATTGTGATAGAGCCGACTTGGTGAGTCTCCCTATTTTGTTCAAATATTTTGTTTTGCTTTGTTTTGCAGTAAAAAGCATTGGGCAAGCAAACTATTCGTTCCAATACAATTTTAAATATTCCCGGGTCCGGGTGAAATCGCACCTCAACCAATTTCGGCGTTGTTGTTTAATCTTCTTATTGAGGTTCCCCTACTTTCGTTTGTTTTCAATTGTTTTGGTATGACATATGCGATAACATTGAAAGTAACGCTTTATATAGTGACAACACCAGATGGGTCCTGTCAACTGTTCACCACAAGCATTGTGATAGAGCCGACTAGGTGAGTCTCCCTATTTTGTTAAAATAACTTGTTTTGCTTTGTTTTGCAGTACACAGCATTGAGCTGGCTAAGTATTCGTGCCAATTCAATTTTAAATATTCACGGGTCTAGGTGAATTCGCACCCCTACAAATTTTTGCGTTGTTGTTTAATTTTCTCATTTTAATACGCCTATTTTCGTTTGTTTTTAATTGACTCACCAAGTCGGCTCTATCACAATGCTGATGTTCAACAGTTGACGGGACCCATCTGGTGTTATTATTATATAAAGCGTTAGTTTCAATGTTAACGCATATGTCGTACCAAAACAATTGAAAACAGACGAAAATAGGCGTATTAAAATAAGAAGATTAAACAACAACGCCGAAATTGGTTGAGGTGAGATTTCACCCGGACCCGGGAATATTTAAAATTGTATTGGCACGAATAGTTAGCCAGCCCAATGCTGTTTACTGCAAAACAAAGCAAAACAAGTTATTTTAACAAAATAGGGAGACTCACTAAGTCGGCTCTATCACAATGCTGATGTTCAACAGTTGACGGGACCCATCTGGTGTTGTCATTATATAAAGCGTTAGTTTCAATGTTAACGCATATGTCATTCCAAAACAATTGAAAACAAACAAAAATAGGCGAATTGAAATTCAAAAATTAAACAACAACGCCGAAATTTCTTAAGGTGCGAAGTCACCCAGACCCGTGAATATTTAAAATTGTATTGGCACGAATAGTTAGCCAGCCCAATGCTGTTTACTGCAAAACAAAGCAAAACAAGTTATTTTAACAAAATAGGGAGACTCACCTAGTCGGCTCTATCACAATGCTTGTGGTGAACAGTTGACAGGACCCGTCTGGTAGTGTCATTATATGAAGCGTTAGTTTTAATGTTATCGCATATGCCATACCAAAACAATTGAAAACAAACGAAAGTAGGGGAACCTTAATAAGAAGATTAAACAACAACGCCGAAATTGGTTGAGGTGCGATTTCACCCGGACCCGGGAATATTTAAAATTGTATTGGCACGAATAGTTTGCTTGCCCAATGCTTTTTACTGCAAAACAAAGCAAAACAAAATATTTGAACAAAATAGGGAGACTCACCAAGTCGGCTCTATCACAATGCTTGTGTTCAACAGTTGACGGAACCCATCTGGTGTTGTCATTATATAAAGCGTTAGTTTTAATGTTATCGCATATGTCATACCAAAACAATTGAAAACAAACGAAAATAGGCGTATTAAAATGAGAAACTTAAACAACAACGCAAAAATTTGTAGGGGTGCGAATTCACCCGGACCCGTGAATATTTAAAATTCTATTGGCACAAATAAATAGCCAGCCCAATGCTATTTTCTGCAAAACAAAGCAAAACAAGTTATTTTAACAAAATAGGGAGACTCACCAAGTCGGCTCTATCACAATGCTTGTGTTCTACAGTTGACGGGACCCATCTGGTGTTGTCGTTATATAAAGCGTTAGTTTCAATGTTAACGCATATGTCATACCAAAACAATTGAAAACAAACGAAAATAGGCGTATTAAAATGAGAAAATTAAACAACAACGCAAAAATTTGTAGGGGTGCGAATTCACCTAGACCCGTGAATATTTAAAATTGAATTGGCACGAATACTTAGCCAGCTCAATGCTGTGTACTGCAAAACAAAGCAAAACAAGTTATTTTAACAAAATAGGGAGACTCACCTAGTCGGCTCTATCACAATGCTTGTGGTGAACAGTTGACAGGACCCATCTGGTGTTGTCACTATATAAAGCGTTACTTTCAATGTTATCGCATATGTCATACCAAAACAATTGAAAACAAACGAAAGTAGGGGAACCTCAATAAGAAGATTAAACAACAACGCCGAAATTGGTTGAGGTGCGATTTCACCCGGACCCGGGAGTAATTAAAATTGTATTGGAACGAATAGTTTGCTTGCCAAATGCTTTTTACTGCAAAACAAAGCAAAAAAAAATATTTGAACAAAATAGGGAGACTTACCAAGTCGGCTCTATCACAATGCTTGTGTTCAACAGTTGACGGAACCCATCTGGTGTTGTCATTATATAAAGCGTTAGTTTTAATGTTATCGCATATGTCATACCAAAACAATTGAAAACAAACGAAAATAGGCGTATTAAAATGAGAAACTTAAACAACAACGCAAAAATTTGTAGGGGTGCGAATTCACCCGGACCCGTGAATATTTAAAATTGTATTGGCACGAATAAATAGCCAGCCCAATGCTATTTTCTGCAAAACAAAGCAAAACAAGTTATTTTAACAAAATAGGGAGACTCACCAAGTCGGCTCTATCACAATGCTTGTGTTCTACAGTTGACGGGACCCATCTGGTGTTGTCGTTATATAAAGCGTTAGTTTCAATGTTAACGCATATGTCATACCAAAACAATTGAAAACAAACGAAAATAGGCGTATTGAAATGAGAAAATTAAAGAACAACGCAAAAATTTGTAGGGGTGCGAATTCACCTAGACCCGTGAATATTTAAAATTGAATTGGCACGAATACTTAGCCAGCTCAATGCTGTGTACTGCAAAACAAAGCAAAACAAGTTATTTTAACAAAATAGGGAGACTCACCTAGTCGGCTCTATCACAATGCTTGTGGTGAACAGTTGACAGGACCCGTCTGGTAGTGTCATTATATGAAGCGAGGGGGCAACCACTCCCCATCCTAGTGTACACGGGATTTCTACTGATTTTACAAGATTTCTCACAGATTTTGAGAGATTTCTCTCAGATTTCATGAGATTACACAAGATTTCTCCCAGATTTCATGAGATTTCACAAGATTTCAATGAGAATTCACAAGATTTCAATGAGATTTCATGAGATTTCATGAGATTTCTCAGTTAGATTTCCAAGGATTTCATCGAGATTTCCGAGGATTTCATCGAGATTTCTGAGGATTTCATCGAGATTTCCGAGGATTTCATCGAGATTTCCGCAGGTTTGTACACAGGATTTCACGAGTGGTTGCCCCCTCGATATGAAGCGTTAGTTTTAATGTTATCGCATATGTCATACCAAAACAATTGAAAACAAACGAAAATAGGCGTATTAAAATGAGAAAATTAAACAACAACGCAAAAATTTGTAGGGGTGCGAATTCACCCGGACCCGTGAATATTTAAAATTCTATTGGCACAAATAAATAGCCAGCTCAATGCTATTTTCTGCAAAACAAAGCAAAACAAGTTATTTTAACAAAATAGGGAGACTCACCAAGTCGGCTCTGTCACAATGCTTGTGTTCTACAGTTGACGGGACCCATCTGGTGTTGTCGTTATATAAAGCGTTAGTTTCAATGTTAACGCATATGTCATACCAAAACAATTGAAAACAAACGAAAATAGGCGTATTAAAATGAGAAAATTAAACAACAACGCAAAAATTTGTAGGGGTGCGAATTCACCTAGACCCGTGAATATTTAAAATTGAATTGGCACGAATACTTAGCCAGCTCAATGCTGTGTACTGCAAAACAAAGCAAAACAAGTTATTTTAACAAAATAGGGAGACTCACCTAGTCGGCTCTATCACAATGCTTGTGGTGAACAGTTGACAGGACCCATCTGGTGTTGTCACTATATAAAGCGTTACTTTCAATGTTATCGCATATGTCATACCAAAACAATTGAAAACAAACGAAAGTAGGGGAACCTCAATAAGAAGATTAAACAACAACGCCGAAATTGGTTGAGGTGCGATTTCACCCGGACCCGGGAATATTTAAAATTGTATTGGCACGAATAGTTAGCGAGCCCAATGCTGTTTACTGCAAAACAAAGCAAAACAAGTTATCTTAACAAAATAGGGAGACCCACCTAGTCGGCTCTATCACAATGATTGTGTTGAACAGTTGACGGGACCCATCTGGTGTTGCCATTAGCTAACATGTAGGTGTTGACTAACGCAAGAGAAATGCATGCAAAATTGAACCAAAACAATGCTATACAACCGAGATAAGACCCAGCAAACGCTCCAGACGGTTTTCTACTAAATATGCTTTTGAGGATTTTAATATGTACGAACCCGGAAAAGAAGAGTTATTGGCTAAATTTCCAAATTAAGGAACATTCAAAAGAATTATTTAAAACAAAGCTGAACATTCAAAGCTGAGCTCGTGATAGCAAGGACATAACTTTCATTGCGATGTATTGTGTTGCTACGCATTCAGCCGAACCCTGGATTAGCTAACGTCTAGGTATTGACAACCGTCAAGGGAGTGCATAAAAATTCTACCTAAACAATGTTAAACACCCGAGAACAGACACAAAAAAAGCTCCAGTAGTTCATCTAGTAGATTTTTATTGCAGAATGTGAACATGTACGAACCCGGAAGATAAAAAAAATGGCAAAAGGGTCCATTTTAAGGAAAACGCAAAAGTTAGCTACAAAACAATTTAAAACAAGCAAAATTAAGTTGAATGGGTTATTCGACGGTTTTTCAAGTGTTCCCGGCTGCCTAGGATCTTCTTGGGTCCGGTCAACTTCCAGTCCAAAATTTATTTCTTTAATAACAGGAGAACGCTTAGCTCAAAATTCAAAACAATTGAAAACACTACTAAACAAACCTTAAACAATTGATTCCGCGGTAGCCCACTTGGGACGGCTATTTGGGTCCCGCCTTCTTAACGGAGCTTTTAGCCGCTACTGTGTGGCTAAAGGAAGAAAAGTCCCAAAAATGCATGTTGGGTGTCGTTTCCGAAGTATTTCGACGAGTTGCGACCCTGTGGGCGGAAATTTCGTCCGTTTGGCCGTATCTCGCTCCGTTAAGCCGCTGCAGCGTCAAATTTCGACAAAAAGTCCTTAATATACGCTTAGAGTTGTGTATTTCTCAGAACTTCGCTTATCACAGACTAGCATATCGAATTACTCGACGCGTTTTTTTATGGCACCCTCCTCCATACTGACAGCGCCGCAGGCCTAGGTAGATGTACGCAGGCGCGTCGCAGCGTAACAGTGTTTCGCGAGATATCGCGAAGCCTGTTACGCGAGACGTGGTCTGGCGTACATCTACCTAGTCGAAATACCTCCGAAACGACACCCAACATGCATTTTTAGGACTTTTCTTTCTTTAGTCACGCAGTAGCGGCTAAACGGTAAGAGATATGGCCAAACGGACGAAATTTTCACCCACAGAATCGTATCTCGCCGAGTTACCCCGGAAACGACACCCAACACGCTTTTTGAGGACTTTTCGCCCCTTAGTCACGCAGTAGCAGCTAAACGGTAAGAGATACGGCCAAACGGACGGAATTTTCGGTCAAAGGAGCGCATCTCGCCGAGTTATCCTAAAAGACGCTGTATAAAAAATATTTTTTTTTAATCCTTTTTTTTTTGGAAATGTAAATAATTTTTTTATAGCGTCAATTTTTGAGGTAGAGTGCCCATTTTCGAACTCGACCGAACTTTTTGGGTAAGGAAGCTACAGTAAAAATTTCAACTCGATATCTCAACTCGTTCTCGAGTTATCGTGCGAACAGACAGACACACACGCAGACAGACAGACGCACAGACAGACGGACAATGAACTTTTTTAGCACTCCAGTGGCGTAATAGGCTTCGCTTCGCTCAGCCAATGGAGGACTTTTTGTCCAAATCAGACGCTGCAGCGGCTTAACGGTGCGAGATACGGCCAAACGGACGAAATTTCCATCCGCAGGAACGCAACTTGTCGAAGTACGCCGGAAACGACACCCAACATGCAATTTGAGGACTTTTTGCCCTTAAGTCACGCAGTAGCGGCTAAACGGTAAGAGATACGGCCAAACGGACGAAATTTTCGCCCAGAGAATCGCAACTCGCCAAGTTACCCCTTAGAACGATGAAAAAAAAATTGAATTTGGAATAATTTTTTTTTTTGAAAATGTGAATCACTTTTTTACAGTGTCAATTTTTGAGCTAGGGTGCCCATTTTCGAACTCGACCGGGCTTTTGGGGCAAGGAAGCTACAGTAAAAATTTCAGCTCGATATCTCAACTCGTTCTCGAGTTATCGTGCGCACAGACAGACAGACACACACACAGACAAACATTGAACTTTTTTAGCACTCCAGTAGCGTAATAGGCTTCGCTTCGCCCAGCCAACTAGGAGTACGTGCGGCAGGCACGTAGTTGCTGAGCGAAGTCAGTGTTCAAACAAAAGGACGGTTTCAACCCTTCCGCCGTGTAGATAGGATACCTACACTAGGTAGATGTACGCCAGACCACGTCTCGCGTAACAGGCTTCGCGATATTTCGCAAAACACTGTTACGCTGCGGCGCGCCTGCGTACATCTACCTAGGCCTGCGGCGCTGTCAGTATAGATTAGGATGCCATAAACTAGGTAGATGTACGCCAGACCACGTCTCGCGTAACAGGCTTCGCGATATCTCGCGAAACACTGTTACGCTGCGACGCGCCTGCGTACATCTACCTAGGCCTGCGGCGCTGTCAGTATGGAAAAGGATGCCATAAAAAACGCTTCGAGGAACGAAACCGTAAGCGCCATTAAATTTCACTCTTGCAGACGGTTCCGGCGATATGCTAGTCTCTGATAAGCGAATATCTCAGAAATACACAACTTTACGCGTATATTAAGAACTTTATGTCCAAATTTGACGCTGCAGCGGCTAATCGGTAAAAGATACGGCCAAACGGACGAAAATTCTGCCCAGAAGGTCGCAACTCGTCGAAATACCCCAGAAAGGACACCTAACATGCATTTTGAGGACTTTTCGCCCTTAAGTCACGCAGCAGCAGCTGAACGGGAAGAGATACGGCCAAACGGACGAAATTTTCGCCCTGCGGGTCGCAACTCGCCGAGTTACCCCTTAGGACACTGAAAAATAAATATTTATTTTTAAAATTATTTTTTCGAAAATGTAAATTAATTTTTAACGGTGTCAATATTTGAGCTAGAATGCCCATTTTCGAACTCGACCGAGCTTTTGGGGCAAAGAAACTACAGTTAAAATTTCAACTCGATATCTCAACTCGTTCTCGAGTTATCGTGCGCACAGACAGACAGACAGACAGACAGACACACAGACACACAGACACACAAACATTGAACTTTTTTAGCACTCCAGTGGCGTAATAGGCTTCGCTTCGCTCAGCCAAAAATACGCTTGAAAAGACGAAACAGTGGGCGCAATAAAATTTCACTCGTGCAGACGGTTCTGGCGATATGCTAGTCTGTAATAAGCGAAAATCCGAGAAATACACAACTCTAAGCGTATATTAAGGACTTTCGGTCGAAATTTGACGCTGCAGCGGCTTAACGGAGCGAGAGACGGCCAAACGGACGAAATTTCCGCCCAGAGGGTCGCAACTTGTCGAAATACCTGGGAAACGACACCCAACATGCATTTTTAGGACTTTTCTTCCTTTAGTCACGCAGTAGCGGCTAAACGGTAAGAGATACGGTCAAACGGACGAAATTTTCGATCCAAAGGATCGCAACTCGCCGAGTTATCCCTTAGGACACTTAAAAATAAATATTTATTGTTATAATTAGTTTTTCGAAAATGTAAATTAATTTTTAACGGTGTCAATATTTGGACATATTTGTCTGGCAGGAGAGGTTGGTGTTGTTGACTGCAGATAAATTAATAATTCTGCCGTACTTGATGTCCTTGTTTCGGGGCAAGATGACTGCAACACGGCATATTGCTAGATTAAATTTGGAAATGATGTACATTCCCACCAAACCTCGAAAGAGAGGGGTCTCTTGCATGTTTTTATTGACGTCAATGTCGAAGTTCACCTATATAACAAAGAGAGACAGGTAAGAGTTAAAATGTTTATGAAACAGTTCATGAGTGTAAATTAGTTCAATTGGTGTTATTTGAAAAATATTTACCTGGATAAATTGCACATTTGGTTTCAACGCCTGATAGTATTTAATTGTCGTAACATACTTGAAAGTAGTAACATTGTAATTAGTTTGTTCTATTAACTCATTTTTAAGGCTTGCAGTGCAATGGATGAAAATATCTATGTCCTCAAATATATCTGTCACGTTTGCCAGATATGACCCATATCCACCTGTTAAAAGAAGGAAACTATAAATATTTTGAGCAGTTTCAAGTGCTCATAGTGGAGCACCACTTTAACGTACTGATAGCATATTAAATGTGGCCCTTCATTGGAACATGGCACGCATCACCCATCATTCCAGATTAATAATTAATTAGCTCAGCCTGGGTTTGGTAATGTAATCTAGATTGTGCAGCAACACTCCCCCCCCCCCTCAAAAAAAAAAAAAAAAAAAAAAAAAAAGAACGCAGTATGAAGATACTTTGTGCCTCTAGACAGATATCCTGAAAAATGATGGGTACTGATGGGTAACAGATGGGTCCCTCACAGAGGCACCAGATCATCTTCACATTGAGTAAAAATGTTTATTACATGAACGGCCTTGATTGCATTAGCCAACCTAGACTGAGAATTTAAAATCTGGTATAATGGGTGATGGGCACATGGTTATGAAGCCGACGCTGTGTATTACCCTCTATTATAATAACAATAAACTTAAAGTTAAATTGAATGTTCTGTCCTGTAGTGTTGCCTGCCAAGTTTGCCAGATATGACCCATATCCACCTATTAGAAGAAGGAAACTATAAATATTTTGAGCAGTTTCATGTGCTCAGAGTGGAGCACCACTTTAACGTACTGATAGCGTATTAAGGGTGGCCCTTCATTGGAACATGGCACCCATCACCCATCATTTCAGATTTATAACTAATTACCTCAGCCTGGGTTTGCTAATGTAATCTAGGTTGTTCAGCAACCCACCCCCCCCCCCCCCAAAAAAAAAAAAAAAATACCCAGTAAGAAGATACTTTGTGCCTCTAGACAGATATCCTGAAAAATAATGGGTACTGATGGGTAAGAGATGGGTCCCTCACAGAGGCACCAGATCATCTTCACATTGAGTAAAAATGTTTATTACATGAACGGCCTTGATTGCATTAGCCAACCTAGACTGAGAATTTAAAATCTGGTATAATGGGTGATGGGCACATGGTTATGAAGCCGACGCTGTGTATTACCCTCTATTATAATAACAATAAACTTAAAGTTAAATTGAATGTTCTGTCCTGTAGTGTTGTGTTGTAAACGCAGCGAACATATCGGTAACGCAGATACGTTGAATAAACGCTTGTGTTGTGGTTTTGTTTAGAATAGCTCGATGGGGATACAAGGGAACCATGCGAGCATTGTGTTGTGTTAACGCTAGCTCGCTCTTGGCTTTCCACTTTGAGTGCTTGCATTTTGCCCTCGGCTTTTCCTTTCCTAACTAAATTCTTATTATTTGGTTGGAATTTCGTTATTGCTTTTTGTAACCTTCTTGTTTTGTTTTTCTTTGTTCTACACTGCCGCTCAAAATTAGCGGGTCACTTTTAGTAACCGGTATAATTTCTAAGTTTTTCGAGCTAGGGAGCTGAGATTTGGCAGGGAGATGCATCCATCCTTCGCCTCGAGGCTCACGAAGTGCGAAATCTGTGCTCCATCCCTTAAGAGCGTCGCAAATTAGTGGCCGAGGGTAGAAAAACGATCTAAACAGGTCTGATTTTGTCCCTTAAAGCGCCTGGATTGTCATGATTTTGGAATACCGACTCAATTTTGCCCTCTTTGAACGGTGCATGCGAAATCGCGATCGGAATAAACCACCCCCTCACATTCCTCCCCCTCAGAGGGGTGAGTTTTGGGTTGGTCAGCTCACAGCGGAAAATCATGTGTGGACACCATACCTGTACACGGCTCTTTGTTTCGAATCGGACCACTCGGCCAAACTACCCTCTTCGAACGTCAACCCTTTTCGAAAATCAGCCATTTTCGGCCCTAAGGGTGAAGTTCAGACTGCAAATTCAGGGGAGGTTTCTGTAGTCATCCCAAACACGCCCATGCAGTGAAATCCGGTGCCCATCTTCGACCCTTCCGAGGGGTGGCCACCCCAGGCACTTCCTGCACCCCTCAGAGGGTTGAAGGGTGGGATCAGATTGACCTGTTAAAGGAAGCCTAATGCAGCTTTCCCTCAAAATTTCATGCAGATCGGACCACGTTCACTTTCCAGAGCCGAAAAGCCATCAATTCTCGCTAAACCCACCCTAACTTCAACCCTCTGTAAAAAAAACTGAGTAGGGTAGCGACCAAATTCGAAGTGTCAGCTTCGGTCAACCTTCAGCTTGAAGCCCCCTAACTCCCTACGCGCTGCGGCGTCGCGCACGTCCGTGAGAGCGATCCGAAAATGGTGCTGCTCTCGGGCTGCAGCCGGTCCACCTGGCCGAGAGGGCACCTAGCGTGTGTCGGCGAACAAGTCACGTTCAAACGGGACACCCCTGGTCTGCTCTGGCGCACGGGAGTGCAGTCGGAGCGCCGATCCGCGTCTCAGCCGAAACGCGAGGAGCCGATCGCACTTGGTAGGTTGCCTGCCTCCCAGGCTCGCCCGGGTGGACCGGCTGCAGCCCGAGAGCAGCACCATTTTCGGATCGCTCTCACGGACGCGCGCGACGCCGCAGCGCGTAGGGAGTTAAGGGGCTTCAAGCTGAAGGTTGAGCCGAGCTGGGACACTTCGAATTTGGTCGCTACCCCTACTCAGTTTTTTTTTACAGAGGGTCGAACTTAGGGGTGGGTTTAGCGAGAATTGATGGCTTTTCGGCTCTGGAGAGTGAACGGGTGGTCCGATCAGCACGAAATTTTTAGGGAAGCTGCTTTAGGCTTACCTTTAACAGGTCCGCTTGGTCCCCACCCTTCAACCCCTTCTGAGGGGGTGCAGGGGTGCCCGGGGGTGGCCACCCCCTCGGAAGGGGTTGAAGATGTGGGCACCGGATTTCACTGCATGGGTGTGTTTGGGATGACTACAGAAACCTCCCCTGAAATTTGCATGCCCGAACTTCACCCCTAAGGGTCGAAAATGGCTGATTTTCGAAAAGGGGTTGGACGTTCGAAGGGGTAGTTTGGCCGGGGGTGGTCCGATTCGAAAAAAACAAAAAGGGCCGTGTACAGGTGGTGTCCACACATGATTTTCCGCTGTGAACGACCAACCCCAAAACTCACCCCTCTGAGGGGGTGGGGGTGAATGTGGAAGGGGGTGGTTTTTTCCGATCGCGATTTCGCATGCACCGTTCGAAAGAGGGCACAAAATTGAGTCGGTGTACCAAAAATCATGACAATCCGGGCACTTTAAGTGACAAAATCAGACCTGTTTAGATCGTTTTTTCTACCCTCGGCCACTTTAGGGGTTGCGACGCTCGTAAGGGATGGAGCACAGATTTCGCACTTCGTGAGCCTCCAGGCGAAGGATGAATGCATCTCCCTGCCAAATCTCAGCTCCCTAGCTCGAGAAACTTAGAAATTATACCGGTTACAAAAAGTGACCCGCTAATTTTGAGCGGCAGTGTATTTGTAGATGGATGCTGAAATATTTCAAGTTGGCCTTAGCTCATTGGTGAGAGGCCAGCTGTATCCTATCAACACTATGGAGAGGACTGAATCCAGTTTCAATGGTCGCAAAAGCCAAGGAATCACAGTGACCATTCTTGATGATGATTTGGAGATGGTCACTTATCTACCGAGCAAACTAGTAACGGCCACTACTGACCAGAAGATAAATGAAATCTCAGCTGCTGGATCTACTGGCAGCCAGTACACATTGTGCAACTACGGAAAGATAAAGAAGGATCTGATAACTGAATTTTATGGCCGCATTCACTTGCCCAATGAATTATTTTTACTAAGTTACTTTAAGAAATTGAAACTTAAGTTATTAGCAGGTGTTTAATTTATTTGTATATTTTCTTTTGTTTAGCACGCAGTGACAATTTATTTAATGATTTGACGAAAATAATGTCGAAATATTCAAATGAGCCAACTCCTGAGAAGAGGAAGCGAAAAGATGACGATGATGCTTCCTCCGTCAATCCAGCAAAGAAGATGGAAGTGAAGTAGAGTGAAGTTGGAGAGAATTTTTTTTCTATCTTAATTTGATGTTTATTGTTGAAGACTGTATTTCATTTCATTTAATGTAATTTTTAATAGAATTTTATTTTTTAAATACATTGGCAGCTAAATTACGTAACTTAAAAGTCTTAATAATTGATGAAATTTCTATGGTGGGGCAGGTACACCTAGACATGATTGATCAGCGATTACGTCACTTGTTCAAATCCAAAACACCATTTGGAGGAGTATCGGTAATTGCAGTAAGAGATTTTCACCAACTACGACCAGTTGCAGCAAGGGCACTATTTTACCCTGAAGCTACAAATCCATACCAAGAAATATTCAATGAAAAGTTATGGCCTAAATTTAAAGTATATGAACTTACACAAATAATGAGACAAAATGGCATAAAGTTTCAAACGGCATGAAACCATCTAGCAAAAGGGAAATTAGATAAACAAGATATAAAATTGTTCAAATCACGTTGCTTTGAATCTGTTCCAAGAGATAAAAATTTTAAAGAAGTTTTCCACCAAGTTGCTAAAAATGCTGATGTTGACAACTATAACAAGCATATATTAAAAAAACTCAAAGGGAAATTAATAAAATGTGAAGCATCCGATGTGATACGAGGCCACGGATCACAACTTGCCCATCGTCAAATTCTTCATACAGTAAGTAACAAAGCAACAAACAGAACAATGGGTTTACCAAAAACTTTGCATTTAAAATTGAATGCAAAATATATGATGACCTACAATGTCAATACTGAAGACGGATTGTGCAATGGAGCTACAGGTACACGAATGAGAATTGATGAAGGAATTAATGCAAGTAGAGACAAGAAACCTTTACGTTTGTGGATACAATTTGATGATAAGAAAGTTAGATCACTCTAAAGATAGAAATTTGAAAGAAAAATTAATAACCTGAATATTCCCAGTGATTGAACACCAGTAGAACCCATTACTGTTACTATACAGACTAAGAAAAATTCACAATTGAAAGTTAACAGAAAGCAGTTTCCGCTAGTACTTTCTCATGCTTTTACAGTGCACAAGAGTCAAGGACAATCTTTGAAAAAAGTAGTAGTTCACATAAAGGGAAGAATGACAAGAGAATTGCTGTATGTAGCATGCTCAAGAGCTACGTCCTTAAGAGGTTTGTACATAATAGGATCATTTCCAACTCCTAAACCATTAGAGAAGAAATCTCATCTTGCACATAAGATCAGATCATGGAACAGAATTACAAAAGCATTAGTTTTTTGAAATGTCTTGCTGTGTTGATATTTGAATGCAAGTCGGGGCGCAAATGTTTGAGAACGAGTAATGATCTGGAAAAACTGAACACTGCGCCAAAGCGGGTATGCGAAGTGAACTGATATTTCGAGTTTGCCATAGACTACAAATACGCATCATTATTGAATGCCGCGGACATAGGGATAAGCCCACGCAAGCAGCAAAACAGTGCAGTACAATGCAGAGTAAACACAAACGATATGCCTCGCTCGAGGTTAGGTTCGCTCACCTTGCCAGAAGGAGGCCTTACAAACGGCACGAACGGTGGCAAACTCCTGGGACGCACGAAATGTACATGATCGCCGAGTGTATTAACACAGAAATACACGGATCGGCACGAAAGTTTGCATTTTATTCACGTTTAAAATGAAAGTCGGACCACTCCCTCTCGCGACACACACAAATTCTCAGGGGACTGTCCAGTTGTAGGGTAGGGTGGGGTAGGGTAGGGTAGGGTAGCGTTGCCATACGCATTGACCAAAATATTTTCATACCATGGCACGGCAGACATCACACTGCACAACATGCCCGCTAGAGGGCGCCACAAACGAGAAGTACACTCGCAGACGAGCCGCTAGATGGCGCCACAGACAGACTGGGCCAGTTGAAAGACTGGGCCAGTTGACGGACTGGATCAGTGAACAGACTGGTCGAGTTGACGGACTGGATCGGTTAACAGACTGGTCGAGTTGACTAACAGGGTCAGTTGACAAGTTAGACCATGTGACGGACTGGACCAGTGAGCAAACTGGACGAGTTGCCGGACTGGATGAGTTGACAAACTGGATGAGTTGACAAACTGGACCACTTGACAGACTGGACGAGTTGAGGGACTGGGTGAGTTGACAGACTGGACCAGTTGACAGACTGGTCCAGTTCACAAACTGAACGAGCTGGCAAACTGGACCAGTTGCCGAACTGGACGAGTTGAATGACTGGACGAGTTGAAAGACCGGACGAAATGGCGTAATGGACGAGTGCGAATAGGGATGAAAATGCCCGGAAAGTTTCCGGAAAAATTGGAAAAAAACACTGTTTTTTTCGGTTTTTAGGCACGAAGTAGCCTTATGGTTTTGTCGCAGGATGCGATTTTTTTTTTATTAGCACGGCCCCTTATGTAAATCCTAAATTTTCTATACGATTTTGATAAGAGTTGGCAGAGAGGTAGAACTAAATTCGCTTAGTACACTGCTGCAATGGCATTCAGAAGTTAGCGGCCACTTTTGAGAAATTTTGAGTTAAAATCTTTGTTTCTATGGTAATACTCGACTCGTCATGGAAAAACAAACGTGGAAAGGGGAGCCGAGTCGGCTCTGGCCAATAACACTATTTCGCTCCTTTTTCCAACCAATGAGAAAGTTCGCCTGTTGCTTTGTACCTCGACGTCCAAAAGTTTCAACGCAAGGAGTGGTCACGTCAGAATCATCGCAGTTTCGCGCCGTGCGTAAGGATGCACCACGGGGACAGTTTCGAACGTGACCACTAGCTGGCCGCCGCGGCTCCTCATTGTTGGCTAGGACTGTCATTCGGCATTTCCTCGGCCATGTCTGCCACGGTCGTCGGCTGACGGCGTCCACCTCGCGACTTTAACTCATTGTTAAAAGTCATCAAAACGTTGACAAGGGGAACTGAATGCGGAAATATTAGTTTCATATCTGCGGAAATCGTTTGGCAAAGTTTGACTTCAATCTGGCGAGAAGGAATAAAACTGGTTTACATCTGCGTGTATCTTTACGTAAAACATTTGATGGAACACTTTTTTTTCCTTCTCGACGAACCTTCGTGAAACTTTTCGAAACGTTTTCCGCAGGTCCAAAACTGATAATTACAAATTCATTTAGACTGTCCAACATTTCGTTCACCTAATATGAAGAGTTAAAGTCGCGAGGTGGACGCGCTAGCCGCCGAGCCATCGGCCTTCTTTTGTCGAGTGGAGGTTCTAGCCTAGGACTACGCACTCCCACCCCAAACGGAGCGTTCTGTCTACCGCGACGCCCCTTCGGGTTGCCTACCCCCCAGGATAGTGCGAGTTCAAAAGGGGAGCCGAGCCCAATCGGTATTGTTGCAGGTGCTCGGCTCGGCCCCTCTGCGCGGTACGCAGGAGAGGGGGACGAGGACCGTGGCTGGGGACCTGTTGATTCAAGTCATGTACAGTATTTTAAAAACTAAAATCTGAAAGAACATGTCCGAATAAAAATGTGAATTTAGTGTTCGAACGCTAATTGCACAACGAGCCTGTAGTTTAAAAATCAAGCTGATCGGACATTTCCTTACGGAGAACCTATTTTCTAAGTCGTTAAAGCAAACGAGCTCAAATTTGGCTTGTGACCTAATCTTATGTCGCTTATCAAACACTCGGAAGAAAAAAAAATCAATATTTTCAGTAAATTGGTTGGAAATTTTTAACTCAATTTCTACATAGACCATCCACCAAAAAATCTGATGAAACCAAAACATACTTCGTGCCTACCAGGATTTCGTGAAATCGTATTTTTTTCTTTAGCCTCGGAAAAATTGGAAAGATTCACCCTGCAAAATAGGCAAAAAGCACGACTTTTCGCCTGAAAATAGGCAAAAAGCATATCTTCATCACTTTGTGACGACGCTTATCAGTGCACTCATCCTATTTATACCCTGTTACGTTTCCTTCTCGTGCGTTTTTTGTGATTCCTGTTGGTCATCTAGAGCTGCCAGTGGAAGTAAAGACCTAATGAAATACGAAAGTAGTCGCTTTTATGTCCATATCCCACTACAGGACTTAAAAACAAATTTTTCCAATTTTTCCGGTATTTTTCCGTTTTTTTCCTATTTTTCCGGTTTTTTTCGGACACTTTGAAAGTTTCCGGAAAATTTACATCTCTAAGTGCGAAAACGGGACTAGTTGACGGACTGGACGAGTTGACGGACTGGACCAATTGACGGACTGGGCGGGATTAGAGAGTGGACGAGATGAAAAACGTACTTTTCCTGGACCAGTTGACGGAGTGTACTAGTTGGTACTCTGGGCCAGTTTACAACTGGACCAGCTGACATACTGGACGAAATGACAGACTGGGCCAGTGGGAAAACAGGACCAGTTGACGGACTGGACCAGTGAACAAACTGGACGAGTTGACGGACTGGACGAGTTGATAGACTGGACCAGTGGGGACACTGGACGAGTTGAAAGACTAGACGAGTTGACGGACAGGTCTAGTTGCCTGGCTGGACCATTTACAAACTTTACCAGTTGACAGACTGGACCAGTGGGAAGACTGGACCAGTTGATGCGCTCCCGCCCGTCATGTGGCAGGACACATCAACCTTAGCATAGTGGTGCACTTCATCATGTTGAGAAACTGCCCATCCCTTTGTTGGAAGTTTCACTAAAGCTGGATCAATGAAGTCAGGAGGTTCTTCTGAGAGTGCCTCTTGCTCCAGTGGCACTTCAACAAGATTTTCATTTTCATCCTGCTAAAAATAAAATGATTTTGTAACTATGGAATAATTATTTTTCCTAGTAGCAGTATTTTTGTATTTCAGAATAAGATATTAATAATTCTGGAAAATTAATTGTACCTCATCAATTTTGCCAAGTTTTTCAGGTATTGGGTGCCTGTCTGTGGGTGCCTTGCTCTTTGTTTTAAAAGGTTTGCTCAGGTAACTGGGACCTTGGAAAATTGCAGGTAGAGCACCTTCCCTCAGATGTGGAGCTCTCAGTGGTTCCCCTTTAATAACTAAATCTCCAATAACTAGGTCTTCATGGTGTCTTACAATGTCCTGCTCATGAAAATGATCAGAGCACACAAAGTCCCTAGTAGTGAGCTTTCTGTCAGCCCTAGGGATGGCCCTATTAAATGCCTCTACATCTTTCTGTTAAAAAAATTTGAACAAATTATTTTTTGTGGAAAAGTAACTTAATTTGTATTTGCGGATTTATGAACATTTCATATTTTGATAACATTCTCTCCATTCTCATCAGATTTTCCTAGATTTTATTGTGTATGTGTTAAAATACTATACATTAAAAAAAAATTCCAATCAGGATTGGAAATGAAAGCAGATGATATTGAAATCTAATACTAGCTGAAAATTTCTATGGTGTTATATTTATTTTGATTATTATAGTTTAGAAGTGACCGATTTGAAGTCTTATATAGTTGTATACACACGTCATCTTTTCATTTTTATAACGTTTTCCCGAGAACGGGTAAAAATTACACTCGGGAGAACCGCGCCGCCGGGCGCCGCAAGGCAACAATACCATGGGTAGGAGCCTCGCCTGGCTTCCCCCTCCCCAGGCCTGCACACGCACACGCCGACGCCGCACTGTGACAACCCGGCCCTCTCTATACTATTGCGAGAGTACAAGCCGATGAAACATCTCTTTAGTTTATTAGGCACGAAGTAGCCTTATGGATTTGTCTCAGGATCCCATTTTTTTTTTTTTTTATTAGCACGGCCCCTTATGCAAAACCGAAATTTTCTATACGATTTTGATAAGAGTTGGTAGAGAGGTAGAACTAAATCTCCTGAGTTCACTGCTGCAATGCCATCCAAAAGTTGGTGGCCAATTTTGAGAAATTTGAAGTTAAAATCTCCGTTTCTATGGTAATGCTCGACTTGTCACGGAAAAACAGACGTGGAAAGGGAAGCCGAGCCGGGCCGAGCCGGGTCGGGGAAAGCTCTAACCAATAACAACATTTCGCGGTTATTTTCAACCAATGAAAAGCATCGCCTGTTGCTTTGTACCTCGATGTCCAAAAGTCTCGAAGGAGGGAGTGGTTACGTCAGAATCGTTGCTGTTTCGCGCCGTGCAAAAGGATGCACCGCGAGGACAGTTTTGAACGTGACCACTAGCTGGCCGCCGCGGCTCCTGATTGTTGGCTAGGACTGTAATGCCGCCACGGCCGGTCGCTGACGGCGTCCACCTCGCGACTTTAACTCATAGTTAAAAATCACCAAAACGTTAACAAGCTGAACTGAATGCGGAAATATTAGTTTTATATCTGCGGAAATCGTTTTGCAAAGTTTGACTTCAATCTCGCGAGAAGGAACAAAACTGGTTTACATCTACGTGTATCTTTACGTAAACCATTTTACGAATCACTTTTTTCCCTTCCCGACGAACCTACGTGAAACTTTTCAAAACGATTTCCGCAGGTCCAAAACTGATAATTACATATTCATTTCGACTGCCCAACATTTCGTTCACCTAATATGAAGAGTTAAAGTCGCGAGGTGGACGCGCTAGCCGCAGAGCTGTCGGCCTTCTTTTGTCGAGAGGAGGTTCTAGCCTAGGACTACGCACTCCCACCCCAAACGCGCTCCGTTCTGTCTACCGCGACGCCCCCCTCGGGTTGCCTACCCCCCAGGATAGTGCCAGTTCAGAAGGGGAGCCGAGCCCAATCGGTATTGTTGCAGGTGCGCGGCTCGGCCCAGCTCGGCCCCTCTGCGCGGTACGCAGGAGAGGGGGAGGAGGACCGTGGCTGGGGACCTGTTGATTCAAATCATGTACAGTAATTTAAAAACTGAAAACTGAAAAAACACGTCAGAATAAAAATGTGAATTCAGTGTTCGAACGCTAATTGCACAACGAGCCTATAGTTCAAAAATCAAGCTGATCGGACATTTCCTTACTGAGAACCAATCTTCTAAGTAGTTTAAGGAAACGAGTACATATTTGGCTTGTGACCTTAATCTTATGTCGCTAATCAAACACTCGGAGAAAAAAAAATCAATATTTTTAATGAATTGGTTGGATATTTTTAACTCAATTTCTACATAGACCATCCACCAAAAACTCTGATGAAACCAAAACATACTTCGTGCCTACCAGGATTTCGTGAAATCGTATTTTTTTTATTTTATTTTTTTGCTAAGATGTAAGATGTATCATCTGCTAAAAACTTGTAAATCATATAATAATAATTTTTTAAAATCGTAAATTGTCTAGAATTGAATGTTCAACTACATGCTAATACGAAAACTTTTGCAGCTGTAAGAGCAGGTCACTACAAGCCATTTTTGTTTTTAATTTACCTCTTTTATTTTGAACATAGAAGGGTATTTTTCCCCTTTTTCTTTCAGTTCCTTAATTCTAATTGGATATCCACTTCTACAATCAGGCAAACAGCAGCTTGGCATCTTGACTTTTTCTTTTGAACAGGGTTATGGAGTGTCGGACGGGAATACAGTGTTTATTTACCATTCTTTTGTCTTGACATAGATAATTTGTTAAGGACCCTGATATTCCTTCCTGTAAGGAGTGGGGTAGGGTGCGAGAAGGGGGCGGATGATTCTGAAGGGTAGTGACGAGCGGCTAGCAAGCGGAGAATAACACGAAACAGAAGTCGATTTGTAGGATTTCAGCACTTTATTTCATGAACTGCTGTACTTCCAGGTGAAAACAACTATTATTCAAGACTTAAAGAACACGTCAGCATTATATTACCTCAGAAAACAGAGTACTTACATCACAAATAACAGAAAAACCGCGAGCAGTACAGGGGTACGAGCGAAACACGGGTTACATTTTTCGTTTATTTACGTCTTTCGCAACCCTATTTTCGCATTACACGTTTTATAAACACTTTGGTGTTTATTTCCGACGTTGGAATGATACTCTGACCTCGTGACAATAAATAATTACACTTTAAACGCCGATAAACAAGCCGTAACCCATGCCCAGCCATAGCGGTGCAGGCAGGCGGCTTCTCCTCGCCCCTGCGAGGTAGGCCAACCCGCGCCCGGCCGCCGGGTGCCACCATGTTCTCCGCTCCGGTGGCGGCAGTGACCAGTCCTTCCCATTTATAGTTCTAGTCTTAAGTGCCTTTTGACTTCATAAAGTGAGTTTATAGTGGCTTAGTGCAACCCAGTTCAAAGTGGGTTTTAGCGCGAGGCCCAAAGCGACTTTGGAATCAGAATTGTGACTTTAGAGTGTGTTAGCACAAACCCACTTTTAAGCGAGTTTCTAGCCGACACTCGAAGTGTCTTTCAGCTGCCTCAAGTGACTTTAAAGTAGCTTACAACCACCAACTTTTAAGTGAGTTTCGGTGCGATGTCTCAAGCTACTCTTAAGTGCCTTTTGACTGCATAAAGTGGGTTTGTAGTGGCTTAGTGCAACCCAGGTTAAAGTGGGTTTTCGCGCGGGAGGGGGAGGGCGGGGGGGGGGTTGGGGGCAGGAGGGGGCGGCCGGCCTGACAGGGACACCAGGCAGCGTTGTAATGTGGTGCGGCGCAGAACCGCTCGCCCGCATATGGCTCCGTAGCTCAGAAGGTTCCGACCGAAGCGTGAGTGCTGAGTTGGCAGGTTCGAATCCCGGCACTGTCAACAAAATGCGTATCTCGCGGCCAGTAGGACTGACCCGGCTAATCACGAGGCCTCGAGGAGGAGGGAGGATGGGGATAAGGATAAGTAGGGAAAGAGGGAAGAAGGGGGAAGGAGGAACGAAAGGGGAAGAAGGAGGAAGGGGGAGAGAAGGGGGAAGAAGTGGAGAGAGGGGGAGAGGAAGAAAAGGTGAAGGGAAGAATAAGTTTTTATATTATTGAACGCAATCTGTATGGTTCTCATACTTTCACCGCAATTCTGCAACATACACTCTTAACTTCTTACAAAGAAAATTCTTGTATTACAAAGAATTCTGTGCAACCGTAATACAAAGCCAAATTTTCTTTGTAATACAAAGAAAAATCTTTGTAATACAAATTAAAAATGTTTGTAATACAAGAAAATATTCTGTATATTACGGCTGCACAGAATTCTTTGTATTGTACAAAAAATTCTTTGTAAGAAGTTAAGAGTGTATTTCCAACGTGTTCTCTACAGGATCGCAACAGCGCGTAGGCGTACACCTCCAAAGTGACTTTAAAGTCAGTTTTAAAGGGGCCGGGAAGCTCGCTAACTCAGTCTAAAGCGTCTTTTGTGGAGAGTGTCAACCAAGTTTAAAGTTACTTCTAAGCCACTTATGCATGCAGCCGTAACCGGGTTTAAAGCGACTTTAAACCGACTTTCCTCACTAGCGGCAACCTACTTTCAACTCAGTTTCAACTCACTATTGTGAGTTACCGTAAAGCCACTTGTGTCCGAAAAAACCGGCTTTAAAGTCACAAAACTATGTTTAAAGTTGATTTGCAAATACGATCTCAACCTACTATTTCCACTTACGTAAAGCGAGTTTTAAGAGCAGATTTACCGTCTGGGATCTCATTGGCAATAGATGAGAATTGACTTCAAAGCAAACTCTATTCAACATAAATTAAGAGTAGGGGCTTTTTCCAACATGAACAATAGTCACAATTCAAATAATCATATAACAAATGAAACAAATTTACAAGGTAAAAGAAACACAATAATGATTACTTTCTTATTAATAAAGAAATTTAAAAATTCCTGCCATTATGTTAATAATACTGCAGGAACAAAGTACTAACCTGTGGTGGATCCGAACCCTTGATAACTAATTCGGCTAATTTTCTTCCAGTACCCATATGCGTTTCTGAAATGAATATTAATCATACTTGAACATATTGCACTTCACAGACGATTATAAAAACATTAGCAAACATATTCATCAGGTAATAGCTCCTAAAGTTCTAAAAATTCACTCAGAATTCCTAGAGAATTGTATTGTATTACTGACGAGATGTTTTATTGGTGTTAGACAACTTGTCAACAGTTGCCTGTAATTTGAGAAGAAGCTGTTTCACCTGTAAGAGAACAAGTAGAATTTCAACAATGTGAGAGGAATGCCCATAGAACAAAATAATAACACTCCACTTTCACCATATCTTACATCATCTCGACGCATCCGTGCAACAACGGCGGATCTGTGGAGGACGGGTAAACAAAGGCGGATCTGTGAGGGACGAATGAACAAAGGCGGATCTGTGAGGGACGCGTGAACAAAGGTGGATCTGCTTTTTGAGAATTTTGACAAGCCTGCCTTTGGAGATCTCTGACTCATCGTGTTGACCTCGGATCGCTCTAGATAATGTCTCATTGCACTCTGCATTGAGTTGGGAATCGAATGAGACCCAATTTTAAACGATCCGACGCCACCACGAAGAGTGAGGGACCTCCAAAGATAGGCATGCCGAAATTCTCGAAAAGCAGATCCGCCTTTGTTCACGCGTCCTTCACAGATCCGCCTTTGTTCACCCGTCCCTCACAGATCCGCCCTTGTTTACACGTCCTCCACAGATCCGCCGTTGTTGCACGGATGCGTCGATCTGAAGCCAGACTAGGCTCGCCTGGTGAAGTCTGACTCTGAAAAGACATACATGTTAAAAGTCAATACCCATCTGGCATTTCAATTAGATGTGATAAACCAGGAAGAATTGACACGTAAATTGTAAACACTCAGCTATTTCACAATATCGGACATTTTAAAAAGTTGGTCACATCAAAGAGAAATGTTCATAATACCTCAAAGCCCTCAGCAGCAGTCTCCAGCAGGTTCTTAGGTGTTTCCTTGATAGTAACCTTGGGAGAAGGGGCCTTAGTTGGCTTACGTGGAGAAGCCCGCCTCTGAAAATCCATAAAGAAGAATAGTTTACAGCTCAATGAAAATGGCATTTCAATTTCATGTCTCAAACCACATTAAAAATTGACACACAAATTGTAAACACTCAAGAGCAATATAGTTATTTCACAACATCTGACATTTCAATAAGTTGGTCACATCATAAAAAAATGTTCACATTACCTTAGTGCTCTCAGCAGCAGTCCCCAGCAGGTTCCTACGAGTGTCCTTAGAAACTTTGGTAGGAGGGGCCTTAGTTGGTTTCCGTGGAGAAGTCTGCCTCTGAAAAACCATAAAAAATAATAGTTTACAGCTAAATGTAAATGGCATTTCAATTTCATGTCTCAAACAACATAAAACATTGATACACAAATTGTAAACACTCAGGAGCAATACAGTTATTTCACAACATCTGACATTTCAATACGTTGGTCGCAAAATTGAGAAATGTTCATATTACCTTAGTGCTCTCAGCAGCAGTCTCCAGCAGATTCCTACGTGTGTCCTTAACAGTAACTCTGGTAGAAGGGGCCTATGAAACAACATTTTCAAGTTCCTGGATTCCAATGTTCCTATACAATGCTAACGCTAATCCGGCTTTTTATATTTATCATGATCATTATTTTTTTTCTATTACAGCATGATCTTATTCAGTTTGATGGGGGCCAAGATGAGGAAGAGATGGACCTAAGTGGTGTTGAAAATACAGATAATGAAGGAGCTAGAAGCCTACAAAGTATACTTTTTTCTTTGTAAGTTACGAAGCAAATGCTTTGTAGTTTACGAAGAGTGAGAAAACTTCGCAGAACTTTAACAGTGCACCTAAATTGTATTTCAGTACAGTGGAAAAATTACGTAGCCCTGTTGTATGTCTCAAACTAGGCCAACACAATTATAGAAGTCCTCTTGCTAACTGTTACGAATTTGATTAACACTTTCGAGGCATGTTTGTCCTGCTTCTCACCATAACATGATTGAAATAAATTATTTCTTGTCAATAAATTATTTTGTAGTTTACATCACTCTATTCCCTGTCCAGCTACTTCAAAAAGGTCTGAGGAATTCAGCTGTTCTGATACTATACACAGGGACAGGAAACAAACTTTGAGGTCAGGTAGTTGTGTTCCCCCTCGGTCTCAACGCTGTGCTTGCACACACTTTCCGGGATTCAATTTCCACGCCGTTAGCCGTCGCGCCGCCAGAGCTGCGAAAAGCTTATTATGACCAACCAAATATTATATTTTATAATCATTTTATGAAATCGTTTTCAGGTCGGCAGAAATAGTAAGCATTTCGCAGACGAATGTAGACATAACGTAAACTCCGACTAGAACTACAATAGACAAATTGTAAACTGGATAACTGGTAGACAATGTGTCGTGTTTGTAGACATTGAGTAGACTTACAGAACTCGTCCGAGTTTATACGAATTATAGTCAGGAAGTAGAGTTTCCGATACTAGGCAGAAAATAGACAAATGTAGACACTGTGTAGCCACGCATCTAGACATATAGTAGACAGATTGTAGACTGGATAACTGGTAGACAATTTATCGTGTTTGTAGACATTGAGTAGACTTTCAGAACTCGTCCGAGTTTATACGAATTATAGAAAGGAAGTAGAGTTTCCGATACTAGGCAGAAAGGAGACAAATGTAGACACTGTGTAGCCACGCATCTAGACATATAGTAGACAGATTGTAGACTGGATAACTCGTAGACAATGTATCGTGTTTGTAGACATTGAGTAGCCTTACAGAACTCCTCCGAGTTTATACGAATTATAGACAGGAAGTAGAGTTTCCGATACTAGGCAAAAAGGAGACAAATGTAGACACTGTGTAGACACGCATCTAGACATATAGTAGACAAATTCCAGACCTAGGCTGAATTGTAGACAAGTGAGGTTAAAAGTAGACAATTTTGAGACATTGTGGCAGACGAGTCAGGCAGAATCTAGACAACTACTAGCCAATACTGTCTACAATTCGTCTACAATACATCTTCACTTGTCTAAAACTTGTGTACCTGGCCCGACAGAGATCATAGGTTTCGGGAGTGATTTTTCCTCCTATGTCAATGTGTATTAGTTCTAGTGGCTCATTAACCCGCTCTCTGACTGTATTGTGTGGTAATTTCACGGCATTTGCCTCTGAGCAGATTGTGCAGAGTAACTTAAGCTCTGATATGGAAATATTAAATTTTAATCCTTCACTCATATTCTGAAGTTTGTGTAGGTTTCTAACTCCTAGGTGACCCATTCTACGGTGCCATAGGACAAAGTTATTAAGATCTGACTGCGCACATAGTGCATAGTGCAACTTTATTTTCAATTTTACATTTTAATTTAACACAATACAGGTCTGCGCATTTAGCATCTTTCAAAGTAATATTAGTATTTGGGACATCAATTTGTCCTTTAACAAAAATAACTTCTTCTTCATTGAAGATGACAGTGGTTCCTTTGCTCGTGACCTGGTTCACGGACAACAGGTTTTTCATCAGTCCTGCAGCATAATTCACGGTTGTCAGTTCACAGGTTGAACTTTCAAGATCACCCGAGAAAGGAGATTTTAATAAAGCTCCTTTCTGTGCAGTTCAGATGCTGCTATACTGACGTTTGATATTTTTGAGCAGATTAGGGTTATTACACATGTGCCCCGTAACACCACGATCTACTATGAACAAGCATGATTCACTTACTTGAGAATCTTTCTCCTCTAAGTTGAGTTCCTTGAACGCCATGAAGCAGGTTTTCTCTTCAGATTTTTTTCTTTTCTTGGGCGATTCAGTCTCTTCTTCATCATTCTCTTTTCCTTCGCTTTCATTGTTCTTGTTTTTGAAGAAACAGTTTTCTTCTTTATGATTATATTTTTTTACAAATACCACATTTCTTATTTTATTTTTTTAAAAAGGGTTTTGTGGGATATGATTGTATCTGTTGCAGTGAATACATTTCTTTGCTCGACAATTCTTTGCAAAGTGCCCAGGTTTCTTGCATTTTCTGCAAATTACGCCGTTCTTTGAGGTACTGGCTTGAAAGGCAAATACAGTATCTTCTCTGCTGGAGAGGGCCTTTCCCTCTTCCAGCTGCAGGCGAGAGCACAAATTGTCTAATGTTTTGCCTTCGTTTGGAACTGAATCCCAAGCTGTGGCGAAGTTGCTGTATTTTCCTGGCAACATGCTGGTTACTCTGGTAATCACTGCCCTTTCATGAACTTCATGATCAAGTGCGTTTAATTGATCTGCCAGCTGCTGGATCACTGGAGAAGGGTGTCATCATCTGAAATAAAGATAAATTTGCGTTAAAAGGAGATTTGGGAGAAGAAATGTCTGAATTACAAATGTAAATTTACTCACAAAGTCTGTCACAGTGTATGCACCATCTCCAACTTAATGCTCTTCACGAGCAATAATGTGTCCCTGGTTAACATCTTGAAGTAATTCACCATGCAGGCTTCTCCTAAATACTCTAGCATCATTCATAGATCCTACTCCACCTACATGCAAGTCTCTCACTAACAATGGGCAGTCAACAACTGCTTGAACATTCATACTATAGGAATGGTAACGATTTATGTACTGAGCAGCATCAACTAGAGGTGCAGTGATTTCAATATGGGTGCAATCAATGCATCCTATAACACCTGGAAAGCCAGTGGGTCTTTGAAAAGTAGCTCTGATGGCTCTTCTTTCTTCTGCATTACGCCAAGTGATGAATGTGGCAGCTAGTTCCCTTAATGCTTCGATGACATAGGTATACAAATAGTAAAGGGTTCCTGGATTAACCCCAAAACGAAGGGCAACACTTCGGAAACTGTCAGGTGTAGCCATTAACCAAACAGTGGCGTCGGAAGTCCTCCACGGCGGGTGGGGCTCAAACTAGTGACCCCCCCCCCCCCCCACCCGCCCTCTCCCCCCGTTTTGTTTTGTTTCTGGGAAACGAATTACACTAAAAGGAGAGATGGAAACTGCAATTTTAATAGCTTATTGGCAATGGGTACATGTTACAGATGTGCACATCGTGCTCCTTAAATAATTTTTGAGTTAACGGAGAGCCTGCCGGCCGGGCGCCGGCGCCGACTGCGTAGGTCGAACGACTTACGTCGTACGCTAGGCAAAGCTAGGCCAAAATGACTAAAAAAGAGAGTTCTCCTATCTAAAAACGGGTGGGGCTGAGCCCTCCCCGCCTCGCGGCGGGAAGGGCTCCGAGCCCCACCCAAACCCCACTTCCGACGCCACTGTAACCAAACAACCATCAAAAGAATGTCCTGTAATGGTCTTCGCTCTCTTTTCAGCCTTCTTTTACTAACAAGATGATTTCTGACCACAGTCACCAGTTCCTAAACAGAAACAAAAGTAAAATAAGTTTTAAATTTACTGAACCATTTATCGAAAGGTTACTGAACATGTATATGAAATTTCCAATATCCTTATTTACCTCAAATATAGTCCTGCTCATCCTAACATGCAGCTTGAAGCACGGGTCTCCCAAAGCATGGTACTCATTGATAAGAACAGTAACAGGGACCCAATGAGTACCCAATACTTCTTCTGAAAAATTGACACAAAAAAATAAAGAGACATAAGAATAAGAACAGTACGCTTTAAATATGAAAAGAAAACACTAGTGTTATGTACCTAACCCAACTCCATCCTCTAGCTCCAACAACTCTGCTACTCCAGCTTGAGCTACAGCCATCATCACTTGCTCGAAATCCACCTCTTCTTCTATAATCTGCATTGCCAACGCCATAATGACGCGAGATGCTTCTTCCAGTTTCACGCACTTAATCAAAGATCAAAGCACTGAAGGAATACAAAACTTAGAGACCAGGGACATGAACATAAACAACATCATCTTTGTGATTTCTTCTTCTTTTCCCTTTACTGCTTCAAAGCCATCGGGCTGTGACATGTAATTATCGTCGTTAAGTTCTCCAGTTAGAAATGCAGTAGAAATGTCAACATGGTGAATTTCAAGATCTAGTTTGACAGATAGAGCAAAAAATTATTGGCTGAGCGATAGCGAAGCCTATTACTTCACTGATTGGCTGAGCGATAGCGAAGCCTATTACTTCACTGATCGGATTTGGCTCCTGTCTGTCTGTCTGTCTGTTTGTTCGTGTGTCTGTGCGCACGATAACTCGAGAACAAGTTGAGATACACTGTTAAAAATAATCTTGTTAATTAACAAGGAAAATCTTGTTAATTTTTATAGCAAGACATTTCGTTTTAAAACAAGTATCTTGTAGCATTACAATTTTTTTTTGTTTCGGCAAACAAGAAAACTTAAATTAAGGTTTTTAAAATTTCTGTCCTTTTTTGTTTCAAAAACTATTATTTTTCGATCACGTTTTTCGAAAAAGAGTTGTATTACAAAAGGGCTTGTTTCCAAACGAAATGTTTTGCTATAAAAATTAACAAGATTTTCCTTGTTTAGTTACAACACAGCGCTACTTAGTCGTTGCTACAAGCAATCCAAAACAAAGTTTTGTGAGGCAATTCATGAAAACAATTCTTTTGTTTTCAAACAAGAGTCTCATCATACAGAATGTCATCAGGTGACGAACTTTTTTAACAGTGTATCGAGCTGAAATTTTTACTATAGCTTCCTTGCCCAAAAAGCTCGGTCGAGTTCGAAAATGGGCATTCTAGCTCAAAAATTGACACTGTAAAAAATTAATTTACATTTACGAAATAAATAATTTTTTAAAAAAATATTTTTTTACTGTGTCCTAAGGGGTAACTCGGCGAGTTGTGACCCTTCGGGCGAAAATTTCGTCCGTTTAGCCGTATCTCTCACCGTTTAGCCGCTACTGCGTGACTAAAGGGCGAAAAGTCGTCAAATTGCATGTTGGGTGTCGTTTCTGGGATATTTTGACGAGTTAAAATCCTCTGGGTGGAAATTTCGTCCGTTTGGCCGTATCTCGCACCGCTGCAGCGTCAAATTTCGACAAAAAGTCCTTAAAATATGCTTAGAGTTTTTTATTTCTCAGATTTTTGCTAATGACAGACTACCATATCGCCGAAACCGTCTGCACGAGTGAAATTTAATGGCGCCCACTGTTTCGTTACTCAAATCGTATTTTTTTGGCATCCTAATCTATACTGACAGCGCCGCAGGCCTAGGTAGATGTACGCAGGCGCGTCGCAGCGTAACAGTGTTTCGCGAGATATCGCGAAGCCTGTTACGCGACACGTGGTCTGGCGTACATCTACCTAGTCTAAGCGTGGAATATCTGACCACAGGTGCAAATGTCTCTTCAAAATCAATTCCTAATTTTTGAGAACATCCTACAGCCACCAATCTTGCCTTATATTTTACAATGTCACCATAACAATCTCTCTTAATCTTTAAAACCCATTTAGACTTGACTATGTTTTTACCTTCAGGCTGAGATACAAGGTCCCATACATTATTTGACTCAAAACAAGCTAACTCCTCTTCTATAGCCTTTCGCCACAAATCTTTATCTTCACAACTTAATGCTTCTTTTACACCAACCAACCAGCCAACAAAAACCATAAGTTCACTTCTTGCATCTAACTTATCACCTCTCTTTTCTTTTGGAACGTGTACAAACGCATTACACCTAAAAACCGTCAGATCAGAATACTCTGCTGGTTCACCAGTGAAAACTTTCTCAGGAATGGCATAATTCGTTGTAGTATGTGGAACTTTGTTTTGCAGAAACACAGCAGTATTCACAGCTTCAGCCCACAAACCTTTGGGGCACATAGCGTTAAACAACATACTTCTTGTTGCCTCGAAAGTTGACCTATTTTGCCTTGCGGCCACTCCATTTTGCTCAAGTATAACTGACAGTCCTTTGTTGAACAATTCCCTTAGACTGAAAAAAAATTGGTCAAGACTTTATTAACAAACTCACCCCCATTATCAGATCTGAATACTTTTAAAGTCTTCTTTTTCTGGGTTTCACATTCAGTCACAAACTATATCACTATTTTTGGTTTGGTTCTTGGAGACCAGAAAATACACTTTAACAAATCTACAAAAATCATCAACTAAAGTCAATACATATTTGGCACCTCCAAAACTTAATGGTAGTGGACCACATAAGTCTGCATGGACTAGATCAAGTATTTCTGACACTCTTGGGTATAATACTCTTGGAAAACTTTGACGACACTGCTTACCTAAAGCACAGGGAACACACATTTCCTCATTAACACTGGAAAATTTCAAGATATCGGTCTTCTCACTCAGAATTTTGAGTTTCTTACAACCAATATGCCCAAAACGCTTATGCCAGAGATCAAAGTTCTTAACATTGGCAACATTTGAACTCTTCACATAAGGTGTATTGTCCAAATGATACAGACCATTTACATGGCTACCAGTGCCTTACACTGTGCCATTAACTTCACAATTTTCAGAATCCAAAACCACACATTCACTTGAGGTAAATAGAACATTCACACCTCGATCAGTGCACTGACTAACAGACAAAAGCGTTGCAGTCAAACCAGGTACATGTAACCCATTGGATATCTTGTCAACAGTGTTCTTCGAAAACAATTCCATGTCACCAGTGCCTGACACTCTGAATCTTCCATTATCACCCACAACAACACATCGACCTTGTGCATCACTTTTGTAATTCACCAAAAACTTCTTTTCAGGTGACATATGCCCCTCAGCTCCAGAGTCAATAATAATAGATCCATCATTGCTAGACCCAACTGTTAATGCACACAAAAAAGTTTTCTTGGAAGGTTCACCAGCACCAGGTTTCTTCTTAGGTGGATCAGGATTCTTCTTTGGTGGATTTTGATTCTCCGTTTCTTTCTTCTTGTCAACCAATGTAGGCGACTATTCTTGCTGACAGTCACGAATGGAATGTCCTTTTTTATGGCAGCGCCAACATTTGATGTGAGATTTGTCAGACTTATTCTTTTCAAAATGTTTCTTCTTAGAGTACAACACTGTCTTTTCAGAGCCATTTACATCACGTCTCAGGCTATCATCCAACAACTTGGACACGACAGCATCCAGATTCAATTCTTCCTCAGACGCACACCCAGTCATAACGATACGATGTACAAAACAATGGCTTGTAGCAAATGAATATTATATTACATGAGAAATGTAGCTTAAAATTTTTCCACAATTTCCTGTTTTAAGACTTTTTCCTTAGAGAAAAGTGAAAAAACTTCAAACAGCTATATCTCCGAGCTATTTGAGCTAGAGAGCTCCCCTTACGCGCAATCTAATCGTCGAAAGACACCCTTCAACATATCCAAAAATGAAAGAGATCGGAGAAGGGTCGACCACAAACGTGAAAACTTCCCGTGAAATGCCCCCACTGGCTTAATTTATTTTCTAAGTTTTTCGAGCTGGAATGCCATGATTCGGCAGGTAGGCGTCCCCAAGGTTCATCTCAGGTCGTATCTAGTTAAGAAGCCCCGATCCCGGCCCCGATCCAAGCCTCCCCGCCGTGCCCGATCGACCCGGTCCGAATGCCGAGGCGGCCGAGCGAGCTGTGGAGGGGGTAAAGAGCAGTAGAGAGCGACAAATTAAAGCAGGCCGATTCGATTTGGTTTTTTGTTAGCAGCGCGCGCGCGCCGATTGTCGTTTGGTGTGTGTGTGTGTGTACTGAGCAAGCGTCGGTGGTGGCGGTTCATTGATGGAAAAGTACCGGAATTAACAAAAAGTAAGGAGAAGATGAGTTTAATCAACTACTCAATATATGATCCGGTAGCTCAGGGCGTCTACGTTGCGAGAGTAACCGCCGAGGATGCTGCGATCCTAAATTTGGTAAGTTTATGTTGAGTGCTATAAGGTGAGGAGGGTAGTCAAAATCCATTCAAATTGACTTCAAACGATCTCATTTCATGCTAAATTGGCAGGGATATGAATCATTGTCAATTTGAGCGCCTATTATCATGAAATAACATATATTGTCGCCATTTCAAATCTTCACACTCTCTGTACATATCGTTGAAGTCGACAGGTGCACCTTCTTGCCAACTCTCTTATCATGATTTTGTTTGATCAGATTCTGGAAAAGAGTACAGGCTGCTCAAGTCATCAAAAGACGGAGGACAACAGCCTGTTGCAACTTGGGGGGCTGCAGGCAAGAAAGCCACTTCAAGCGGTAGTACTAGTATGCAACAGCCGACAGCAATCTTAGTGTCAATTTTTGTGTAAGGATAAATAAAATTTGAAGCGAATGTAACAGTGAATAATACTTATAAACACCTAGATAACACTTTTGTATGCCAGGTTAAATCATTGAGCTCATACATTTTGTTTCAGGTTGTGGGGCCATTCCCAAACAGCAGCCAGCTAATGCAAAAATTGATTGGACTGATCAGAATGTTGAGTTTTTTTTGTTGGATATTTGTGCCAACAACCGAGCAGTGTTGCGAAAGACTACAGTACCAATCAAATTTTGGAGAACGTTGGCACAGCAGATTTTCGAAATGATGTTTCATTGCACCAGCGAGCAGTTGAGAGACAAAATGAACTCCCTCAAAAGGACATATTCAAAGAGCAAAGGCAATCCTACTGCTGAACTCTGTTCGGTGCACTTTAGACGAATGAATTTTATTAATGATGCATCAATTGACACAGGTGTGCACTGTAAATACCAGAGCGAAGATCCTCGCCCTTAGGAGGGCGAGATATTTTCCCTCTCCCTTTAAGAGCGAGGTGTGGTTTTCTCACTTGATTAGAGCAATAAATTCAAAAATCTCGCCCAGTTAGAGCGAGGCTTCGAAAACCTCGCCCTATCTGGGTTAGGATTGTTGCCCTGGATCTCACTTAATTTGAGTCATGTTGCAGATTCTTTCTCAAAAAGGGCGAGGTTCCTAAAGTCTCACTTAAATGGGACGACGGAAAAAAATCTCGCTCTTTTTAGATGAGACATCTCACTCTTGGATTTGCAGTGCGCATACTGATACATAATTTACTGTAAAGCCCTGTCCTGAGTGCTTGTGTAACATTGTATAATTTTTCATGCCAGGTTCTAGAACAGTGCCTTCTTTAGCTTCAGTTGGACCTGCTCCTGAAATTTCTATTATTGGTTGTTAGTAATTTGTGAACTGTTCTCTCATTATGTACTTGTTCTGTCTGTATGTTTTGTCTCAAAAAGTGTTGCATGCAGATCCCAACAATGTGACTGCTGACCAAGTGCGGGCTTTCCTGCAGTCTAAACCAGGCTGTAGTAATGAAGTTGATCTACATAACAATGCTACAGGTGAGATTGTGAACTTAAAATCGAACAATTCATTTGTTACATATTTATTCATCTGTAGACCCGTTGCATGTGCTCTTGGTTTGTCCATTATGGTCGATGAGGACCTCCAAGCTTTCCTGGGGGACTCACAGCCAGTTAATGACTATGATGATGGTGCTCATTCCCTGCCGGATGATGCAGCAGCTGCTGAAAGCACCTTGTTAGGTGAGTTTACGAATTGCTCTACAATTTTGTATGTAATCATTTATTTGAAGTTATTTTTTCCCCCCCTTTTGCAGATTTTAATAACACGTCTCTGTTGGGTGCTGC
>JAWJED010000046.1:5438514-5462488 GCA_033675135.1 Frankliniella intonsa | reverse complement strand
AATTCCGCTGTGAATATGATAAAGAAAGAAAGACCGGGGCAGCACCCAGTTCCTAGCCATATTACAAAGATATGTTTGAAATTTATGGTGGCAATTCCACTCTAGAGCCACGTTTTGCATATACAGTGGGCAGCAGCCAGGATAAGTTACTGCAGAAAGGTAAGGAAGTCCAAGAAGCTCCCTCAACATCCAGAACCAGGCAGCCTCCAGCATATGGTTCTATCAGAGCTCACTCTAAAGAAAGAGGACCTAAGGCAAAAATCTACAGCAATGAAAAAACAGAAGAGATGAAGATAAAGGAAAGGCAGGTCAGTGACCAAGAAATAATTGCAAAGGAATTAGGGCTTCTGCGAACAGGAATAGAAGATTCCAATGCCCGAAGAATGCCTGCAATTGAATCCATTGCTGCAAGTGTTGCTAAACTAGTGAATGCAGAAATAGCTGCGAAAAAGAACATGCTGAACCTGACTGATGAGCACAATTAAACCCTATAGGCATGATAAAACCTTTTGTTTTGGGTGTATTTGTTTCTTAATTGGTGTTACACTAGTCAAAGTTAAGAGGTACTTCACTAGTCATAACTCCTTTCTTAATTTATGTTAGAAAATTTGAGCAATTGTCTCAAGAGTATGTTAATTTTATTTTCTTGAAAGTCTTCTTCCACAGAGGAAGTAAAATTTCTGAATTTGTTGCTAATTGTTTATTTACCTGTTGTTTTGTTACCTGGATGGTATTTTATTTATTTCCTGACATGTACTGTTGACAAAGTAAAGAAATGAGAAAAAATGTCATGCACTTATTTTATTATGCTAAAATCTTCAAGTTACAGTGTTCTTAACAGATATAATATCACAGCTAGGATCAATTTGGTCCATAACAAAGTGCAAGCAAAGGAAAATCACAGTACCAATGAGAACTTAAACAAATCTAATTTAACTGTAACATTTCCATATACATGATACGTTTCTCCAGTCCCCTGATTGAAGCAACTTCTAGCCGTTGTTCATCATCTTGTTGGTCTGCATTTAAATCTTGTAAATCATCTTCATCATCATAAACATGATCTCCCAAAACTTGATTGTTATTGATTGGACGAGCTAGTTCATCTTCCTGCAACACAGACAAAAATTATACAATGATTTTACACCCTCATAAATGACAAAATTATTTTAATTTATTAAATTTACCTCCAGTAACTGTTCACCATTTAATATGGTAAAATTGTGCAGTACAAAACTACCCACAATATAGTCCAAAACTATGGCTGGGTTTCTAGCATGCAAATACTTCAGTCGTCTCCATTTCCCTTTAGCTCTAGCAAAAGCGTTTTCAACACGAACTCTGCATTGAGAAAGTTTTCTGTTAAACGTACGTTGTGCTTCTGTCAAGGGACCATCTCTAGGGAATGGAATCATCATCTGATTGGACAAAAAATATCATTTTCCAATTAAGAATTAATAAGAGCCAATATAAGCACGAATCACAGATAAACACTTACAAAATTAGTTAGAGGGTAAGCTCCATCTCCAAGGAGGTGCTCATCGTCATTTAGTATTCTATCATTCCCTTCTTTGAGGAGGTCATGGAGAAGTAGGCTTCTTCTAAATACACGATTGTCGTGCATGCTCCCGACCTCTCCTACATGCAAATGCCTAACCAATAGTGTGTGGTCAACAACTGCCTGCACATTCATACTGTAGGTGTCATGTCTATTCACAAAGTGGGCAGCGTCTTCGACAGGGGCTGATATATAGACATGGGTTCCATCAATTGAACCAATCACACCTGGAAAACCAGATGCTCTCTCGAATGCTTCCTTGATGGTTCTTCTCTCTCCCTCAGTGGGCCATGCAATGAATCTTGGAGCAAGTTCACGTAATGCCATTATGACATAGGAATAGAAGTACCACAGAGTAGTAGGTCTCCACCCAAACCTGAGAGCAACGCTTCTAAACGAGTCTGGTGTTGCCAGTACCCATACCACCATGAGCAGTATATCTTGCAAGTCTGTCCTGTGTCGTTTCATTCTTCCTTTCTCAGTGAGATGATTTCCAACAGTTTGGACCAAAAGCTATAACAATTATTTAAAAATTTAAAAAACAAAACAGAAGTTGTCTACATTTAACTTTAATTCAACCAATCCACAAGGAAAACTTACCTCAAAAATCCTTCTAGACATTCTAAAATGCATCTTGAACACTTTATCATTCATAGTGTGGTACTCGTTTATATTGACAGTCACGTATACCCACGATGCTTCTAGTTCTCCTGAAAACACACATAAATATTGTGATTTGAGATGTAAATATTGATGTAAACTATATCTGTTTAGGTTATGTAGCGTACCTGCGTCGACCCATGGTTCTTCGTCCTCCATGACCTGCATAACCACTACTTGGGCTGCAGCGAGCATTGCTCTTTCAATCTCATCTTCTGCCTCTTCGTTTAGATGAACAGCAAGTGCCACAGCTGCCAATATATTAGCACGATTGTTTTCCATTTTGCATTTTGAACTGCTTCTACCACGACTACTTCTACTCTGCTTGATTGTCAACAAAACAGCACAGAGGAAATGCGAATGCGAAAGTGAATCAGTTGGCTGGACCACGACCCGAACTCCCGGACGGGTCTCGCCGAGGACCGCCGAGGACACCCGAAGGCTGAGCCGAATCCCCCACCACACCCTATCGGCGCTCTGGGCCGCTCCGGCCGCTCCCTCGCGCTCTCGCCTCTTAATTGTATATAGTTCGAGTAGCGAAGAAGTGAGGCCGAGGCAGGGCTCGGCCGGGCCAGGAGGCCCGCGGCGGCGGAGGGGGTCCCGGCGGGTGCGGCTCGTCAGGGGACGGCCGGCGGGGCCGGGAACGGCCGCGCTGATGTTTCTGAGGGAACGAGTCCAGCCGGCCGGGCGGCCGGCGTGGAGGGGGTAAGGCAAGCGAGTTGCCTACCCAGCGCCGATGCCCGTGGCAGGCGTGCCGACATTCAAAGTCAGGAAATGGTAGCGGCGTGTGTGAATGCACTTCACAACAATATCCGGCCTACAAATGTGATGGGTTTCGTGGGTACGCACACCGTTTTCCCAGCGGTCTGGATCATCTCCCATGACGATGGCCCCAGCGGCGCCCCGGCAGAGTAGGTTCGTGTCGTGGAAGATGCATCGCAGGTACAGGCGGCGGGTACCATCGGGTTGAGGACGAATCCGATTCACATGATAGTAGTATCCTTCGTTAAAATGGAAGAAACGGGTCCGGCGGTGCACCCACTTCTCAACGCGCAGTAACCCCGCCATTGTAGAACTGCAGTGAGCGTTTTCTCCGGTAGAGTACGAGGACCTGTGACCTAGGCCACAGCTGGGCCTAAACTGACGTTTGCCGCTACTCCAGGCGACACCGGGGGAAGGGAACCACGCCATTGGTGGATAGAAGGAGGGTTCCAAGGCTGTTTGCTTTTTTGGTAGATTTATTGAGGGCCCGGCCCGGCTCGCCCGGCTTGCGCGGCTCGAGAGCCGCGCTGGCGCCTGGGCCGGCGCGCCGGCCCTCCGGGACTGGGAGCAGCCGCCTGGTGGTGGTGCAGCCCTTTTACCTGCTGCAGCCCTTCCACCCGCTGCTGGCCCTGCTGGCCCTGTAGCACCCGCCGCAGCCCCAGCCCCAGCACTCGCTGAGTCCTCCTCCTCGCCACTCTCCACGACAGCTGCAGCCAACACTCCATCCGCACCGGCACCGGCGCCAGCACCGGCCACGCTGGCGCGGACGGTGCAGCTCAGTGTGATCATCGGTGAGTTGATTGTATTTCGTGTATATTTACAATTCCTGGCGGTTTTGTAGAGGCACGCCGGTGTGACCAGTGGTTGACAAATAGTGTTCCTCCCGTCCCGCCCTTGTTCTCGGTTATTGCCTACTGAGCGCTGCTGAGAGCCGAGCCCGTCAGATCCTCGCGTAGGGTGCACAGCAGCGGGATGCCCTCCCAAGCGCGCTTATTAAGTTTTCGCTCGGCAGGACTCGAGTTAACTCGTGAAAAGGGTAACGCCCAGCCGACAGCGTCGGCTAGTTTAATATTGCGATCACCGGGATCCGCACCTTTATCCTAGGCCGTCATCAAATTCGTTCCTGCCACTCTCGTCGGTTTCCGTAGAGCGAGGTTGCTTCGGATGCTTCTCAAACGCAGTCCTTGAGTGGGCGAGGGCCCCGATGCAGAGTTCTCATTTGGGTACCCGACGGGCCCCGAACCGTGTCCGAAACGACAGGTGTGAGCGAGATGGAGATTCGGTCCGTTTCGAACCTCTTGCTCGCACCTGTCGTTTCGGACGCAGGTCGGGTCCCGTCCGGTACCCGTATGAGAACTCTGCCCCGATGATGTTGACCTATCATGGGGTACTCGCGAGCCTTTGGAGCAGGGTTCTCAGAGCAGACGACGCGCGGGCCGCTGGCACTCGCGCACACTTCATTGCTCCATCTTTCTCAACGGCCGAGTGCGGCCCATGTCTGAGACCCCCGATTTGCGGAGATTTGCGATCCGCTAGACGAGGCCATAGATTGCGGCTAGCTTCAATTTCCGTAGTTTATTTTTATTTGCCAGTCAACAAAGGGCATAACCCAAAAGTTCTGACATTTATCGACAATCCCAAACTACCCTTTCCCTTGCATCGTCAGAACGGTCCCTTCGGGTGCAATAGGGTATTTCACTGAATCGCAGGGCCGGAAGTAAGGAGTAAAATGGAAGCACATACAGCGGAACAAGCAGCTGACTACGAACCGACGAAGTATGAGACATGTACGTCGTTTCATTCAAAACACCCTATAAAGAACGGAAAGCGACGAAAATTTCTCATACAAGGGTGAAACACATTCAGCTGCTGGTTCCGTTTTAGTGCTTCCATTTTACTTCTTACTTCCGGCCCTGCGATTCAGTGAAATACCCTATTCAATGCTGATCCCCGATTTGACAAGCGTTCAATTAATTTTCGAAATTATGGCTTCCTAATTTTTGGCTGAGCGAAGCGAAGCCTATTACGCCACTTGAGTGCTAAAAAAGTTCAATGTTTGTCTGTGTGTGCGTGTGTCCGTCTGTCTGTCTGTGCGCACGATAACTCGAGAACGAGTTGAGATATCGAGCTGAAATTTTTACTGTAGCTTCCTTGCCCCAAAAGCTCGGTCGAGTTCGAAAATGGGCATTCTAGCTCAAAAATTGACACCGTTAAAAATTAATTTGCATTTTCGCAAAAAATAATTTTAAAAATAAATATTTTTTTACAGTGTCCTAAGGGGTAACTCGGCGAGTTGCGACCCTTTGGGCGAAAATTTCGTCCGTTTGGCCGTATCTCTTATCGTTTAGCCGCTACTGCGTGACTTAAGGGCGAAAAGTCCTCAAAATGCATGTTGGGTGTCGTTTCTGGGGTATTTCGACGAGTTGCGACCCTCTGGGCGGAATTTTAGTCCGTTTGGCCGTATCTTTTACCGTTTAGCCGGTGCAGCGTCAAATTTGGACAAAAAGTCCTTAATATACGCGTAGAGTTGTGTATTTCTCAGATATTCGCTTATCAGAGACTTGCATGTCGCCGGAACCGTCTGCAAGAGTGAAATTTAATGGCGCTTACTGTTTTGTTACTCGAAGCGTTTTTTATGGCATCCTTTTCCATACTGACAGCGCCGCAGGCCTAGGTAGATGTACGCAGGCGCGTCGCAGCGTAACAGTGTTTGGCGAAATATCGCGAAGCCTGTTACGCGAGACGTGGTCTGGCGTACATCTACCTAGTTTATTCAGAAAGCGCCGCAGGCCTAGGTAGATGTACGCAGGCGCGTCGCAGCGTAACAGTGTTTCGCGAAATATCGCGAAGACTGTTACGCGAGACGTGGTCTGGCGTACATCTACCTAGTGTATGTCTCAGATTATCGCTTTTCACAGACTAGCATATCGCCGGAACCGTACGCACGAGTGAAATTTTTGGCTGAGCGAAGCGAAGCCTATTACGCCACTGGAGTGATAAAAAGGTTCAATGTTTGTCTGTCTGTCTGTGTGTGTGTCTGTGCTCTCGATAACCCGAGAGCAAGTTGAGATATCGACTTGAAATTTTTACTGTAGCTTCCTTGCCCTAAAAGCTCGGTCGAGTTCGAAAATGGGCATTCTAGCTCAAAAATTGACACTGTAAAAAACTAATTAACATTTTCGAAAAAGAAATTATTAAAAAGAAATATTTTTTACAGTGTCCCAAGGGGTAACTCGGCGAGTTGCGACCCTTTGATCGAAAATTTCGTCCGTTTGGCCGTATCTCTTACCGTTTAGCCGCTACAGCGTTACTTAAGGGCGAAAAGTCCTCAAATTGCATGTTGGGTGTCGTTTCCGGGGTATTTCGACGAGTTAAGACCCTTTGGGCGGAAATTTTGTCCGTTTGGCCGTATCTCTTACCGTTTTGCTGTTACAGCATTAAATTTGGAGAATAGGTCGCCAATGTGCCGGTAAATGGTGTATTAATCAGATTTGCGCCCATCAGACCAGCATATCGCCGGAACCGTCTGCACGAGCGCAAATCGGTGGTGCTTTCGGTTTTGTTCCTCGAATCGAATTTAAACGAGTCAGCAAGGGCATAATTCAAAATTTCTGACAATCCCAAACAACCCTTTCCCATACATTGTCAGAACCGTCCCTTCGAGTGCAATTCAATGGCGTTCCCCGATCTGACGACAAGCGTTCAAATATTTTTCGACTTGATGGCATCTTAATTTCTACAGGAAGCGCCGCAGGCCTAGGTTAGGCCGCACCAAAAAAAATTTTTTTTCCGGAGCGGTGTGTTTTTTGAAAGATTATAGTCACATAAGCCCCCCTGCAAAGTTTGAACGCTGTGCGACAACGCTAACCCGGCGCGCACAGGGCCTTTCTGTCCGGGACCGAGCGGGCCGGCCCGGCGGCCTGTGGGCGGTCGGTCACTTTCGAGCCCTGCTGCTCAGAGACGGTGTGACCGAGGAACGCGGCCCGAGCTCAAACGGTCACCTATGGGGTCTAGTTTGCATCGCGCACAACCGCAGATCTGCACCGCGCCCCCTCGCAGGTACACCGTCAATAGAATGTTTGAAAATATTTTTCCAGGTCAGTCGTTATTACTCAGAGACTAATGGTTTTTCGAAGGTGGCGATTGCGCGCATGCAAGCCCCTCCCCTATGGCTATCCGTGGCCCAAAGCGTTTTCACTACCCTCGCCTGCTTCCCTTCCCACAAGGCAAGAATGTTCGAACGGCCGCCAGGCGCCGAGCGGCTCGCATTCAAAGCGCGGGCGGGAGCCGCCGCGCCAACCGGCCCGGCTGGCGCGGCTCGCCACGGCCCGGTCGGCCGGATACTCTACTGCGCTGCGTGGCGCGCGGCAACGCGTTTGAAGTAGTCGCCGTCACGGCAAGGACGGGCCGTACGTTTTAAGGAAAATAAATATTTTTCCGTACAGGAGAAGGGAGTGGGAATAAGGGGTCGTCCACATATTACGTCACGCGCTTAGGGGGGGCGGGGGGTTCGGCAAGCGTGACGGCGCGTGACATGGGGGGAGGGGGGGTGTCGAGCGATGTGACGTCACATTTTCGTAAAGAAAAGAAAAGAGTTTTAAACAACAAAGTTCACTCGTTTCCACTATTTTTTCACGCGATTTCGGCCAGCGAGCTGCTGTCTGGGTGCAGGGAGCAGACGCGGACGGGCGGACAGACGCGGGCGAGCAGTCACACGGCTCAGCCGCGCGGGTGGGCCAGCAAGCCCTGCTTAAAAGAAGTGTACTTACCTTGTGCTAATTATTAACTTGCAGCACTTTAAACATTCAACACTATAAACTTTTATTATCGGCGTAGCGCTTTCTTTTAAATTATATGTTTTTTTTGCAAAAAGATCGAAAATGTGACGTCACAAGGGGTTCATCTATCGTGACGGTGCGTGACATGGGGGGAGGGGGGGGTCAAAAAGTGCCCAAAATCGCGTGACGTAATATGTGGACGACCCCTAATTAGAGGAAAGAATATAAGGTATTCACTAGTCATAAGTTTCTTTCTTAAACAAATTTACAAGGGCTCTGCTGCTGTCTCCGCCGTCTTTGGCACGATCTCTCTTCATTACCTGGAAAATTACGTTATTAGAAGTCTAAAATAATTTATTAATGCGCGCTTTAGTGCCATTTTTGAACTAACCAGAAGCAAATTTTGGTAATCTGCCTCGTCTTTAGTACACAGTTAAAAAAATTTGGAGAGATTTTACAGAAAAAGTCTTGGAATAGTTAGTGCCAAGACATTTTCTATATTTTCTGTAAAGTTTTTACAGGCTTTTTTCTGTATTTTACTATGCAAAGTATGCCAGCGAGCTGCATCTTGCAGAAGTACAGACGTCAGGAAAATATCTACCCGGTAGGATCTTGTACTTTCACAAGATTGTGGGAAGTAAAACCATAGTGCATGTACTTTGTTGTAATACCCATGCAAAGTATGGTAAAATTACATGTTCCATCTTTCAAATGTCAACACTATAAGTTGGTGTATTATCGGGGTACCGCGCAAGTTCTTTATTAATATTTATTTATTAATCGAAGGCCAATATAAACAGTTTGTTCCTTTTTCTCTTGGTAAGAGAAAAGGATTCAGGAGCGAGCACGTGGCGTACACTGGTCAGGGGCCCAACACGGCTGTGACCAGCTGACTGGACTGACCCCTAATTATTGGATCTACAAAAGTGATAAGGTATTCACTAGTCATGCTTTCCGTTTCACAGAAGAAATTTTACAGGGAATAACTGGTTGTGCTATTCGCAATACTATGGCACCATGTCATCTGTATTAGTCCGGGAAAGATGTTGTAATTTAGCCGCTTTCTAAAATAATTTCTTAATAGCGAAAATTACTGTTTTCTGTAAACTAACCAATAATTTTCTGTAAAACTACCGAACTTGTAATTTTTTAACTGTGTAATAGTGTTGTTATATTCTTTAACAATCGCCACTGCCCGCTCCGCGCAGTCATTCACACATTGGAGACCGGCGACGACCTTTTGTGACTCCTAAAAGAAAAGGACCGACATTAATTATTTTGTGCGTGTTTGGTAAGGACAGAGAACTTAAATGACCGTGAACGCACTTGGAAAGATGGAAGGGAGGGCCAAACGGACGGATCCTTTGACAGGAATTCTTTGTCAATATTTAAAATATTAAAAAATTCCAAACTTTTGTCATGGACCAAAAATGAAACATTCTTATCAGAAAGATTAGAAATATCTCTAGGTGCCTGGAAACGAAAAGAGCGCATTTTGTTGTTGCTTTTTTTCTCCAGGTTTTTCACCATTTCTCTTTTCACATCATCGGAGACAAGCGGGTCAAAAAAAGCCATAGAGACACAGTGCTCTGAGAGGTACCATAAATGGTTTCTAAATGTGGTAATGGCTAATCTTGATACCTCTGGAGAAATCTCACTGTACTGAAGCAGAGACTTAACAAAATCTAGGTCACGTCTGGCTGCGGACAGTGAATGTGGTGCTGTGTACCACGCCTCTAAGTACACTGTGACAAAGAAAATGTTCACCTCGCGCAACTTATTCAGAAGTTGAATGTCAACAGCGTATTCACCTATGGGGGAAAGAGAACCGTATGAGAAAACGTTAAAGCGGGGAACCCATGCCCGATATCCGAACTCACCTGTCCGAGCAAACATTTCAATTGTAAGAGAATAAATAATTCTTCCCATAAACCTGGCTGACGACAGGGCTAGGGGTGGGCGAAATTTAATGCCACCAGGTGGAGTGCCACCCATATAAATTATGGCTAGTCTTAGCAAGTATTCATAATCCGCCCTGATGTGTGGTTTCTGCAATGAAAGGATATTAACAAATCCGAGTGACAGCAGCGTTACCGGTACCATACGTGTCCGCGGGTCGGGGTCGGGGTAGGAGCGGAGCGAGGCGCAGGTGGGGCTCGGCGCGCGGGGGGAGGGGGGGGGGTCCGAGTGGGGCACTACGGGAGCGGCACAGGGTAGGGGTGCCTCGCGGATCGCGGGCGGGGGCACTACGGGGAGGGGGAGCGGTAATTGTGAGAGCGGAGCGGGTACGAAGTGTAGAAGGGGTGCGGAGCGGGTGCGGAGTGGGTATGGAGCGTTGAGGAAGGCGGAGCAGCCATGACGTGTGCGAATAATTTAATTTACCTGGACTGTTTCCTTGCTACGGCATCGGGAGATAGTCCAGGGGATGGCATAGAAGGGATGTCTGCACTGACTTCGTCTCTACCATCGGCACACACTGCAGGTTGAAAGTTAGCCTGGTTTATTGAAGGCCACATTTTCTTAAAGTTTCGACAGAGTGTGCCGAGGTCTGGACTGGAAGAGGGCTCTATCATGTTACAAAACAAGGCCTTGGGAATTAAATCAAAAATATGGTGCCAGCATGCAAGGTAAACTAGCCTTCTTTTGAGAAGACCTTCCATGAGCAGCACAGCCCCCTTCCTAGTCCCCGTGTTTGAGGTGGTGGTGTCGGTGCAGACACACCGCACTTGCTCCACACGATACACTTCCACTCCCGCATCTGATTCACAGCCTCCACTGCCTGGGCCTCCCCGGACGCTAATTTTGAAACCCTCCTGGATCTCGACCCTATCCCTAACTTCACGGCCGTATTTCTCGCTTCTCTTTGGTCGTGGGGCTGGGACCTGGTAGGGAGTTACTAAGACGGATATTTAGGCTAGGTTAGGCTAGGTTAGGTTAGGTTAGGATCGGTTGGATTGGATTTAAGTAAGGTTAAAGTAGAAGAAGATCAGCTGTTTCCTTTGCTTCTCGAATCAAAACCAGCCTATTCTAACCTAACCTAACCTAGCATAACCTATCCTAAATATCCCTTTTAGTAACTCCCTACCAGGTCCCAGCCCCACGACCAAAGAGAAGCGAGAAATATGGCCGTGAAGTTAGGGATGGGGTCGAAATCCAGGAGGGTTTCAAAATTAGCTCCCCGGACCCGTCTGGTATTATCCGGGCGCCCAGCAGCTGCTCCGTGCCGTCTACACCTAAGTCAAAACACATGCACATACAAAATGCATATTATTCTCTCCTAAAAAAAAAAAAAAAAACCTAACACTAAATAATCCACGTAAATATACAGTAAATTTTGTAAATTACTATTTGCAAAATTTGTTGTAATTTTATGACAGACTATTTTTGCCCTCCAATGAATTTCGATACGTGGTGCTTGAAATATAATTGTGCCTAATTTAACTGGTGACTTCCTTCATAAAAGTTTTTTCCCGTAAAATTTTTTTTTTACAGTGGACACTAATTGCCCCACAATTTACCTGTCACAACCATTGGTAGCCTTTCGATGAAACAATCACCTCCCGTCAGGGGGTGAAGTTTTAGTCCATCGAAGTGGACTACGGAAGGGGTAGTTGTGGAGAAAGTCTCGCGAATTTCCGCCGCCTCCTTCGCTCGCGTAGACTTTCGTAGCCTCCCCAAATTGGTGTAGCTCACGCCCACCGGAATCGATGAGGCCGACGCCTGAGCAACGGACGCGACGGTTCGGAGGCCGCTCCTTGAACTCGCCTTCGACCTGTCCAGCGCCAGCGCAACATCCTTCAAGCCCAGGGTAGTGGTCTCAGTCGGAGTGTAGTCCAGGTCATCAGGATTCTCGAAGTCGACGTCTATAAAATTTACCCATTAAAAAAATCTGTGTTGTACGGGGCGGGAGGAGCGGGGCGGGGCGAGGCGGGGCGGGGGGAGGGCGCAGGGGGCGGAGCGCGAGCGCGAAGGCAGGGCGGGAGGGCACTCACCTAGTGGGGCAGTGGGGCAGTTGTTGAACACGACGTACGAGCCTTCTTCCGTCTAGGGCCGTTGTCTACGTCGCGCGCCGCGTCTCGTAGTTTTTCTGAAGAGGGGGGACCGTCGTGGACCGAACTCTTAATCGACATCGTTTCACCCAGTGTTTCTTTAAAGTCCAAAAGTCTTTTTTCGAAGGCGGGTCCCCTTCGAACATGGCCCTTCCGAAGTACGTAGTACGTATTGTACAGGGATTCAATTTGGGTCTTGACGGCACCTTCCAGAAGGGTGCTGTGCCCTGCCCGGACCCACACGGAAATCAGCTGTCTCGCGGTAGCCCTTGCACTTTCACCTACTTTCTCACCAAGTTCTCCCATTCGAAAAAAAAAACACTCTCATCACCGCAAGTCTAGTAGGTAGATCAGTGCCCTCAAGCATGAAATCGGCGAGGCAGCACCCAATTACCTCTTTAAAGAAGGCCGACATTCTTTGGAACAAACTCACTAATATTTAGCACGCAATATAAACAAACTGCAACGCCGAACTGCCAGGCCAGTCCGGCCACACCGTCACAGCTGATCACACCTTGCTCACTCACACTACCGAGCGCCGCCTGTCTCGGAGCGGAAGCTGAGGCAGCAGGGAAGGGGGACCGGGCCGTGGCGAGCCGCGCCAGCCGGGCCGGTTGGCGCGGCGGCTCCCGCCCGCGCTTTGAATGCGAGCCGCTCGGCGCCTGGCGGCCGTTCGAACATTCTTGCCTTGTGGGAAGGGAGGCAGGCGAGGGTAGTGAAAACGCTTTGGGCCACGGATAGCCATAGGGGAGGGGCTTGCATGCGCGCAATCGCCACCTTCGAAAAACCATTAGTCTCTGAGTAATAACGACTGACCTGGAAAAATATTTTCGAACATTCTATTGACGGTGTACCTGCAAGGGGGCGCGGTGCAGATCTGCGGTTGTGCGCGATGCAAACTAGACCCCATAGTTGACCGTTTGAGCTCGGGCCGCGTTCCTCGGTCACACCGTCTCTGAGCAGAAGGGCTCGAAAGTGACCGACCGCCCACAGGGCGCCGGGCCGGCCCGCTCGGTCCCGGACAGAAAGGCCCTGTGCGCGCCGGGTTAGCGTTGTCGCACAGCGTTCAAACTTTGCAGGGGGGCTTATGTGACTATAATCTTTCGAAAAACACACCGCTCCGGAAAAAAAATAATTTTGGTGCGGCCTAGCCTAGGTAGATGCATGCAGGCGCGTGCAGTATGAGTGCCTCGCAGGACATGCTGGCTCCAGGGACTCCTCAAGCCCACCAGGTCTACGCCAGTGGTATTTTCATTTAATTTCATGGATTTCACTGCACGCACAGCGGCAGCCACTGCACTTATAACTGCATGAGCCTGCGAGTCCGGCGTGTCGAAGACTGAACGCACCTCATAATACATTAAAGAGAACGCTGAAGTCAGGACAGTGTTCAACAAGTGAGCCAGGCAGTCATACCGAACTGGGGCAATATATATATATATATATATATATATATATATATATATATATATATATATATATATATATATATATATATATATATATATATATATATATATATATATATATATATATATATATATATATATATATATATATATATATATATATACACACACTTCGGGTGTCCGGCACCTGACGGCCACCCGCAGCACAGGTGTGAGGGGCGTACGCGCTCGCGCTAGGGTGGTCCTGGGGCGCACCCCGCGGAGCCGCGACGGTCCCCTCGCGGTGTCACGGGTCCCCTGCGAAGGATGCGTGACCTGCCCCCGCGAGGGACGCGGCCCACCCCGCGAGGCACGGCTCATCCGCGGGGGATGCGTGACCTCGCCGAGGACCGACGTCTCTCGCGGGGGCAGGTCGCGCATTCCCCGCGACACCGCGAGGGGCACGTCGCGGCTCCGCGGGGCGCGCTCCAGGGCCAGCTGTCACCTACCACAGCACACACACACACAACAGTTGAAAATCTTACCTGCTGTCAGCAATAGCAGCACGGATGGTAACCATTAAATTCATCTTGGCAGTTGTCGCCGCCGTTTTGAGGTGGCGCGACACTGTTGTGGGGTGGGGTACAAGGGCATGGACGTCCACCACGCCGCTGGTCTTCCCTATCGCCATCGCACTCTGCACAACCTTTTTAAATCCCTGCCCTGCTACAACCTCACATGCCAGCATGTCCACGGCTAGGAGGATGGCGCAGGCGTCACAGAAGTCCTGTAGTAACACCTCGGGAACGCGCGCAAGGGCCACGCTTTCGTCTGTCGGGGTCACGCACTTTTTCAGGTATTGTTTTTGCAAGTTTGTCGCGGAGCCGTCCACTCTGTTATAGGACATAACTTTTCCACACTGTACACATTGAACGGCATCGACCTCAGCATTTGTCGCAGACACTACTACTACTTGAAAAATTTGCCAACACGGCGCAACGCGACCAACTCTGACGTGAACTTTTTTGACAGTTTTGTAAACACCACTTTTGAGTTTTGACTCAATTGTCATGAGGTCTTGTGAATGTGATGGTGCTTGTGTTACCGTGTCCGACTCAGTTCCGTCTGTCACCTCCGAGTTGTCAGGGCTGGCGCTTGACGGGGACGTCGGTGTAGACGCACTCGCACTACTGGTCGATGCCTCGGCTTCGGACGTGTCCAGCACCTCCGGCACCTTCTTCGCCCTGACCCTAGGTTTTCTAAGTGTCTTGGGTGGCATGTTGACTGTTGACACTGACGACACTCTCCGCGCTCTCCACTCGTCTCGCCGCTCTCTTGCTCGCTCGCTTGCACTAGCCAAGCCAGCCAGACAGCAGCACACCCGCTCCCCCCCGCTCTCGTTCTCAAATCACCGCCCGCAACGCCCTCTCGCCTCGCCTCGCAAACCTGCCGGCGCTCGCCCCGCCCGGCCTGCAGCCAGACGATGAGTACGCGCGCGCTGTCATTCAAACACATTGCGAATTTTCCTCGTCGACACCCGCGCTAATTTATAGTGCAAAATAACGCGTCCTTCCGTTTTTATTTGGGTTTTGCTTGCCACCCTCGCCGCGCGAAAAATGAGGGAAGTCCCCCCGCCTCCTCCCCCTCCGGACGAGGTTGCTGCTGTGCGGTGTGTGTATCCGCTCCGACGCACCGGTCCGCCGGATTAGCGGATGACCCGACAAGACTTCTCGAGTTTGTCGGATTGTCGGATCGTCCGCTAAACCCAATGTGGGGCAGTGGCCCGGCGGTCCGGTATGGCTCGGCAGCGGCGCCGCTACCAGCCTTCCCCCACTCCCAGGTATCGGCTGGACAGAGACGGCTGACAGCGCGCTGTCTCACTCGCTCACGTTCGTTGTCGGATCGGGCGACTCGACCGTTGCAGGTCTCTGCCCTACCCTAGCTCTCATTGACCAAGTACCCGAAAAACACGTGTTGGGTATCATTTCCCGGGTTTCTTGAAAAGTTGCGGCCCTTCGAGCGAAAATTTCATCCATTTGGCACCCCGACCAACCATATTCGCGCTATGGTAGCACAATTTGACCAAGAACCCCAACAAGACGTATAGAGTGTCACAGAGCCCCACACGGACGTCATACACATTTTAGGAACCGCAACCCACCCGCTGAGGCCAAAAAAACTGTCAAACGCGACCTCCGACCATTTTGGGGGCGCGCTACGTCATACTCACATTGACCAAGTACACTTAAAACACGTGATGAGTATCATTTTGTGGATTTCTTGAAAAGTTGGGACCCTTCGGGCAAACATTTCGTCCATTTTGCTCCCCGAACAACCGTTTTTGCGCTATGGTAGCACAATTTGACCAAATACCGCTAAAAGCCGTATACGGTGTCATTTCTCCGCTTTCTGGTCAAGTTGGGACCCTCTGGGCAATAATTTCGTCCAGTTTGCTCCCCGACTAACCGTCTTCGCGCTATGGTGGCACGATTTGACTAAGTACCCTTAAAAGCCGTATGGGGTGCCATGAACCTGACGAATCTATCGAAACGGTCGTTAAGCCACCCCCCCTCCCCCTTCCCATTTTAGATCTGAAAATGAAAATTTCCCCCGAAAAAAAATTCCAATCAGGAAATTGAAATGAAAGCAGATGATATTGAAATCTTATACTAGCTGAAAATTTCTATGGTGTTATATTTATTTTGATTATTATAGTTTAGAAGTGACCGTTTTGAAGTCTTATATAGTTGTATACACACGTCATCTTTTCATTTTTATAACGTTTTTCCGGGGCAGGTAAAAGTGCACTCAGAGAGAACCGCGCCGCCGGGCACTCTGAGAACAACAATACCATGGGTAGGAGCCTCGCCTGGCTTCCCCCTCCCCAGGCCTGCACACGGCTCGCGCAGCACTGTGACAGCCCGGCCCGCTCTATACTATTGCGAGAGTACAAGCCGATGAAACATCTCTTTAGTTTATTTTTATTTTATTTTTTTGCTAAGATGTAAGATGTATCATCTGCTAAAAAGAAAAGGAAAGGTGGCACGGTGGCACATTACTTTAACATAGCTCAGTGGCTCACGGGGTCGCGCAACGACCCTTGTGTGGACCCTTGTGCGAGCAAAGCGAGTCCATGGATATCTTGGATTTTTTCTGATTTTTTCAAAATTGTAAAAATGGTTGAAAATGAGATGTTTCAAATTCTCTCCAAAAGGACTGAGGATCCATCAGGCTTTATCTCATGAGCATGGGAAAAATAAGAAATCACTAATTAGTCTGTGAAAAGGGCTGTAAATAGGTCATCTGTGGTGGGTTGTTGGTATGCACTGACAGAGTAGGGCTCTGACTTTTACCCGGAGAACCGGGTTACCCAGATACCCACCCGTCCAGGTAATACCCGGCAACGCGGGTAGAACCGGTTCGGGCGGGTATTACCCGGGTACCCGGGTACCCGGGTACCCGGTATGGAACCGTGGAACCGTATACCCGGGTACCCGGGTAAACCCGGATTTGCCGGATCCGTTCTCGGCATCCCTATGATTCCCGCGCTCCGGAACTTCTTTCAAACGGTTGCGCGTAGCGCCGACTTGTGCTTCCGGACGCAGCCTTCCCTCCGCTCGGACAGGTGAGCTGGTTGCGCTCTCGCAAGCACTGGCGCGGCTCAGCGCGGCTGCACCGGGCGGCCGGAGAACCCCACTTGTCCTACCGTTCAGTTGTCCTACCGCTTCAAAAAAGCATAAAATCGCTACTTTTAGACCGTAAGACGCAATAAAAATAAGGCATATTTATATATGTGATCGTTTGTCCTACCGGCCTCCCTTGCGGTCCAAGTAGTACAGTGCCGCTTGTCCTACCACCTTGGTCGTGAATAAAAATATGCGAGTCAATATAAATATGGGGTGTCATTAAAAATATTAATATAAATATGACCACCCCTCTGGTTTCTCCAGGCCGCAGAGAGGGTGGTGTCACTTGTCCTACCTGCCGAACGAATGAAGGTGGTCATATAAATATTGTGGCGCAATATAAATATGCATATAAATATAGAGGTGTGAAATAAGTTGCCTACCCCCACAGGCGCTCGGGTCAGGGGAGAGCGCCAACTGCGGGGCGGTGGTGGCTGAGGGGGTGGGGGGGGGGGAGGGGATCGGGGATCGGGGGATCTGACCCTGAGGAGATCGGAGACGCAGTCATTCACACAGTAGTCATTGGGGAAGTACATTGCGACCTGAGGACCCAAAAGCAATGCACCACACCTGACACCGTAGGGCGCAAAAGGGCGTCAAGTGCAGTGTGATCAGCCCGCTACAGCTGGTGAGGGGTGCCGTACGTTTACCCTGGGGAGTAGGCAACCTAAGTGGCGCCATGCTGGGCGGGTCAGCGACCGCCTAAGTCCTGGATCCAGGACTTTAGCGACCGCAGGGTGGGCAGGCGCCTTACGGCTTCGACCGACCTATGTGCGCATGAACAGCCTGGAAGCAGGTTGCACTGTAAAAAAAAAATAGAGACGAATACGGAACCAAGTACGGCGGTCCGTACCTGCCCTGTGAAACTTGCGACGGAGTGCAGAGTACGGAGAGGCCATATACCTTATTTTCTCACTACGGAGACGTGTAACGGCTTCTCCGTGCTCATAAAAACTGCTACGGACTGGCCGTTCTTATTCTCCGTACCATACAAATTGAGGTACGGTGCGGTCCGAACACGGCGCTGTCCGTACCTCTCAATTACGGAAACCTCCGGACAATAATTAGCAATACTTCTCTGTTATTGTTCCGTGCTTAGTTTTTGCAGTGCACTAGTTGCACCTCGTCCGCCTCATTGGTTGTAACTGTGTTAGTGCCGCAAGTGCTTTACAGGTGTTACGAAGCTCATAACGCGCGCGCGTGTTTGTGTGTGTATTTTTGGTGCACGCGTGCTGGATCAGTTCTCTCTCACGCGTTACTCGCTGCGGCCATCACGGCATCGCGCAAGTGAAACATTGAGTGCAGTGCAGTGTATGCAGCCGGCCTGGATATGACTTCTACCCGAGCTCCTCGTTTGAAACTGGCGCGCCGATCCGAGTTTCTCATAGGCGGCGCCTAGCCTCACCACCGACCTGCGCCGACCGCAGCTGGTCTGTAGAAAGTGCGGTGCACGAGCAAAGCCGTTCAAAGCTCGCTCGTCAACAATAACAAAAACACAGGTTACATTGCCCTCTCTCCGATGAAGAATTTGTTGCTGGTAACAATATTCATTTAGAAGGAAATTCGCTTTTATATTCAACGCGCTGGCCAAGTCTGGTTCCCATGGCCTGTGAGTTCTATCTACACCCTGTTGCTATTGTATTGCAGACTTGGCAGTGAAAGTTAATTTCTTTGATGTCATTTGCAGTGGGCATTGTAATGCAGCTAACTACAACACCTTTATAAAGGAACTACAATAGGGCTGAGATGACAAACTTGGAATGTGCTATCAGTGGTGTGTACAGTCAGTTATTTCAACCTGAATGTCAACGGTAATAGTAATATAGAAGGTTTTTACTCTCTCCTTTGAATAATTTTCAATTTCAACTACTGCAATGCATAAGGAGAAATGTTTTGCCAACTGAAGGAGCTTAATTCATTTTTTTTTTTTTTTGACTGCTGTTTTCATGATTTTTCCCTTACCTAGAGACTGTCATGTCATTATTACAATTAGTAATTTTGGCATCATTATTTAAGTGTCCAAACCAGCAAATTAATGTTTAATCTTTCATGTGAACATTTTCAATAAAAAGAAACATTTTAATTAATTTAATCTTTGCCCTAAGGAGCATGTTGTGACAAAGATTAAAACAGAAAGAAAAGACAGACCTGACTGAAATCATAACCTTTGACTTTTCTCCCTTGATTGCAACGATAAGGGCCTGCAACGCAAGGTGAATAGGGATAAGTATGAAATGCAAACCATATTAATGTATGTGTTGTCCAACCCACATTTATTCCTATATAGCAGAGGGATATGCTTCAGTACAAAAAAGAAACTTTATGGCCACAAAAAAAAAAAAAAAAAAAAAAAGTATACTCCTTATAACAACAGAACCTTCTGGACATGAATTATGGACAATTGCCACTATAAGGTCAGCATCCAAGTGCCATACAATGAAGAGGACTCAAACCACCTGCAGACAGAAGAAAGAATATAGTAAGGAAGGAAAAATATAAATACAATTAGCAAGATTTAACACACATAGGATTACTCACTACTGAAGGCATCCCTCCCACATTCCTGTTAATGATGTTCCTGTAGTTCTACCAGCATTAGTCTTCACTTCCTAAACTGGGGAACTTTGCCTGTAAAATAAGATTCCACGGTCACAAACCTCTCTGAGAATAAATACAAAAGCCTAACACAGTGTAGATAAACCAAAGCAATTTAAACAAACCTTGCACTCATGAACATCGCCTGCAGGGTATGAATGTACCATTTCCATGCCGATACCCATGTTATGACATGACTCACAATGGGAATAATAATGATTGATTGTGCCCCAGCTGCAGAGAACATGACTGAAACGTAATGTCAAATTCCTGTAAATGTGAAAACACATTGTTTCAAAATTATTGGGAAAGTGAAACTCTCTCTCACACACACACAAAGAAACAACCACAAGATTAACGAAAAAAAAAAAAAAAAAATTATATATATATTTAAAAAAAAACTTACCTACAAAAAAATACCCATAGCTTAATGAAAGCGGACTGGTTCCAAATCATGGCTTTTTTAAAGGCTCATCGAGTCAAACATTCACACCAAGGGCCATGTTCATCTTGGATGTATTAGTCCCTCTTACGTTTACAGTAATCAGTGGACTGTTATGGTTAACCCAGGATGCACACTGTGCTTAGAACTAAACATCACTGTAATTTTAATTCTTTCTCTCCAGTCATTTAGGAAAATTTTATAAAACAGTACATGTGTGATACTACTTAATGGGGTCTACTATCAAGAACACTCAAATTATTTTCTGGCTCTTCGAGTCTTCTCTATTCTTTCTTGATCTTGATTCTTAGAGTCTTCCCTGTTCTTTCTTCATGCCTTCTGTTTTGATCTTGGTTCTTCGGGTCTTCTCTGTTCTCCCTTCACGCCATCTGTCTTGATCTTGGTTCTTCGAGTCTTCTTTTTTCTTTCTTGATCTTGATTCTTCGAGTCTTCTCTATTCTCCCTTCACGCCTTCTGTCTTGATCTTGGTTCTTCGAGTCTTCTTTTTTTCTTTCTTGATCTTGATTCTTCGAGTCTTCTCTATTCTCCCTTCACGCCTTCTGTCTTGATCTTGGTTCTTCGAGTCTTCTTTTTTTCTTTCTTGATCTTGGTTCTTCGAGTCTTCTCTATTCTTTCTTGATCTTGATTCTTCGAGTCTTCCCTGTTCTTTCTTCATGCCTTCTGTTTTGATCTTGGTTCTTCGAGTCTTCTCTTCTCTCTCTTGATCTTGGTTCTTCGAGTCTTCTCTGTTCTCCCTTCACGCCTTCTTTCTTGATCTTGGTTCTTCGAGTCTTCTCTATTCTCCCTTCACGCCTTCTGTCTTGTTCTTGGTTCTTCGAGTCTTCTCTTTTCTCTCTTGATCTTGGTTCTTCGAGTCTTCTCTATTCTTTCTTGATCTTGATTCTTCGAGTCTTCCCTGTTCTTTCTTCATGCCTTCTGTTTTGATCTTGGTTCTTCAAGTCTTCTCTGTTCTCCCTTCACGCCTTCTGTCTTGATCTTGGTTCTTCGAGTCTTCTGATTTCTCTCTTGATCTTGGTTCTTCGAGTCTTCTCATTTCTCTCTTGATCTTGATTCTTCGAGTCTGCTCTGTTCTTTCTTCAAGCATTCTGTCTTGATCTTGGTTCTTCGATACTTTTCTCTTCTTTCTTGATCTTGATTCTTCGAGTCTTCTCAATTCTCTAATAACGCCTACTTCCTTCTCTCCGCTTCTTGTTTCTTGACCTTTCATCCCTCTGCTTCTTTCTTCTATCTTGACCTTTTTCTTGTCAACGCTTTTCACAGTAAGTGCAGTACTGGGGTTTCCATGCATTCCTCTGGACGTCCAAACAGCAATGATTATGCAGTATTTGCCTCACCCTCAAACGTCAACATTAGCCCAGAATACAAAAGTCTGTAAAACAAAATGTACAAGTGAGCATGAGGAGGGGTAAATAATTTTACAAGTTCTGGTTGCAATAGGCACACTGCGATACTCACAGCATCAGAAGTTTTTGGTAGCACCCTTATTGATCATGTCCGCAGTCGCATTGATAACACTCTTGCTCAAGTGAAATTAAACGAAACGAGGGAGGAGAGCCTGAACTGAAAACTAAGTTTGAGAGTCAAGTTCACCATCAACCCACCACAGTAGCTAGATAGAGTCCTCCAACATACAAATGAGTTCACATAAACTTACCTTGAGTCTGATGGTTGGGTAGTTAATTCCATAACCTCTCGAGACGAATAGAAAAACGAGAATTTTCAAGACAGAAGCTAGTTTCACGGTTCTATCACCACAAATCTGCAAAAGATGTTGCAGTCATTGAAATCGATGCGAAGAGAATACGTGAGCGGATCAGATTAACAGGTTAGGAAATCACGGTTCAACGAATCGGTGATGAAAAGGAACAAAGTGATTGCATCACAAAACTTTCCCGACTCTTTCAGTACTCAGAAATACGTTAGAGTGGGCTGATTACCCTGCAAATACAGCCAACGCTCTAAAAAGACTGAAAATGCTCAGCGCGAGTGCTACCGAGCTTTGACCGTTACTCAAAGTGATGTCCTAATCAAAATCTTCCAACACATTTATAGACAGTTTACTTTCAAACCGAGATCCGTTCAGCCATGAATTCAAAACACATTTCAAATTACAGTGAAATACAGTGAAATCTCATGTCTAGTAAGTACATGGACTACCCACCCGCTGCGAAGCGCGTCCTCCGCTCCGCGACCGCCGACCGTTATGGTATGGTCGAACTCCCGAGAGAAATGCATATAGCCTTCTCTCTGTGTACTAAACTGAGGACGATACTCATAGCGGCGATCGTTTCAAAATCTTCCAGCTCAAATTTGAAAAGTTCATATTCAAACCGAGGTCCGTATATTCACAAATGCAACCGAACATTTAATTTAAATTAGACTAGTTCAACTCTCCCTCGGCACCCTCGGCACTCTCGGTTGCTGTCGGTCCATCTCGGTCGGTCTCTCGGGCGTCTCGGGCATCGTCGATTGTTCTCATTGGTTCTCATACCGACGCGTTGTCCGCGTCGTCTGCTTCGTCTGCTGCGCAGGCGCCAGCGACGCGATCGAGCGTTTCTTTTCAGGGCCCTATCACTTCGAGGGTTTTGGGTGTGGTGGGGAGAACGGAGATCGGGGGTGTAGTGTAGCCAACCTAAGTTGGTTTCGAGCGAAATTTCGGGCAGGTTTCGGGGTGTCACCTACGAGAGTATCGAGGGATTTGGGGGGTTTTCCAATAAACCAAATTAAAGGTTTTAAATTAATGAAAACATTATTTCAATTCTAAATAATTAATTTGAACACAACAAGAGACGTACGGAATCATGGTTATACAGTTTGAAAAATTTAATGGAAAACACAACATGATGCAACAGTTGCCCGCCATGTTTGTTTACTTTTCCGACTTGTCATTCGAGCACGTTGCTCCTCAGCGCAAACGTGGTAAGGTTGGGTAAGGTAAGTAAATTTTCTAAGTTTGATTAGTAATTTTTTTCAAGTTAATTTTCTTCTTATAGTGTTTATCCAATGCCAATGGTTAAATTTGAGTCATAATCAGAAGATTTGTGAGTTAAAATACAAGTAATTACTTAGCTTCTGACATGTGTCAGCCGGTAAGTCATATCTCATGCGGGAACTCATCATTGTAAGTAGAGTAAATTTAAACTGTTTGAGTGAATGAATTCAACATATTTGCAGCATTTCTTTTCATTATCTCGTTCTTTATAATTTTGTGAAATGTGCTGAAAGGATGTTATCTGTGGCCTGGTATGCAGTGGCGGGTAGCGGTCACGCTCTGCCTAAACTTATTGTCAAATACCATTTCAATTGGGCCATAGCATATCCTCTACTAGCTCAGAATACACAATACGTCACATTTAAAATCTAATCTCTGAAATGTCAATCTAGTCAGGAAAATGATATAGGTGCGCAATGACCCTCCATGGTCTCTGCATATATCTCCATCAGATTTCCAACTTGCAAAGTTTTTGTTGTAGGCTGAGTCATTATCTGTGTCACTATTATTTTAAGGAATGTGCTTGAAGGATATTAGCTGTGGCCAAGGTATGCAGTGGCGGGTAGCGAGTACGCTCTGCCTATACTTATTGTCAAATACCATATCAATTGGGCCACAGCGTAACCTTTACAAGCTCAGAGCACACAAGTTGTCTTGGGTAAAATCTAATCTCTGAAATGTTAATTTAGTCAGGAAAATGACAGAGGTTTGCAATGACCCTCTATGGTCTCTGCATATATCTCCATCAGATATCCAACTTGCACATTGTTTGACGGAGGCTTAGTCATTATCTATCTCTTATTATTTTTATTTTAAGGAAAGGGCTTAAAGGATAACAACTGTGGCCTAGGTATGCAGTGGTGGGTAGCGAGCACGCTCTGCCAATACTTATTGTCAAATACCATATCAATTGGGCCACAGGACATCCTCCACTAGCTCAGAATACACAAATTGTCATAGACTAAATATATTTTCTATAAATGGAAACGCCAGAAAAATGATTGAGATGCGCTAAGACCCTACATGGTCTGAGCCATTATCTC
>JAWJED010000046.1:5403930-5422931 GCA_033675135.1 Frankliniella intonsa | reverse complement strand
CATCTAACTGAGCCTGGAGCACCAGCATCGGCTCCGACTCGTCAGATTTTCCCGACGAGGAGCTAGAGCTCCTGCTCCGCGTCGTGCCGCTAGGCAAGAACACCTGCGACTTCACAGGTGGATGCGACATGCCTGGGAAGGGAGAGGGAGAGGGCAAGGGTTAATGGAATGTTATCCATTCGCCATTTTGGTCCACGAGATTCGAACCAATGGCCGCTAAACGGTCTACATGTACAATGAGACGTTTGCGTTGCCGACGCCCTACATAATTCTCAGGGCGGACCTCCTCTATTCTAGCAATGCAATCATTAAGCATGTCTAGAATTTTGAAGGGTCCCTCCCACGCTGCGTACAATTTAGTGGTTTTACCACGCCTACGACGACGATTGTACAACAAAACAATGTCGCCTGGCTTAAAGTACGTCAGCGTTGAGAATTTGTCGTAATGAGACTTAATTCGCAATGTCGCACGGTGGGTATTCTCCCGTACTAAATGGTGTATTTTGCTGAGGCGGTCTCGCAGTACTCCTGGGTACTGAGACATAGCGACCTCTGGCAAACCCGGCGGGGGCACACCATGTTGTAAATCCTGTGGCACGCGCATGGGGCGGCCGTACAGGACCTCATACGGGGAGAAACCAGTCGTATCGTTGACTGATGCTCGATACGCATGGAGCACATGAGGCAAAAGGTCTGGCCAATTACTGGGCTGCTCGGCAGCTAGTACGGCAATTTGGCGTGTGAGACTACGAATGTAGTTCTCCACTTTGCCATTACCAGCTGGCCGGCCTACAGACACGTGACATTTACGTGTCTTGTAGATCGCCATGACCTCCTTGAATAGTGCTGACTCAAAAGTTGAACCCTGGTCAGTCACTAATTCATAGGGCGCACCGAGGCGGCTGAACACTTGAGACACAAGTGCATTAGCCACTTCAGCGGCCTGCAGTGTACGTAAAGGCACTGCTTCTGGCCACGCGCTAAACGCCTCTACTACGACCATCACATGCCGATACCGCTCCGGGTAAGACGGCTGGAGTGGCCCTAGAAAGTCAACGTGAAAACGACCAAATAAAGTGCCTTCCCGAAACACTTTCATCGGTGCTCTCGTCTTTTCAGCTGGTCCTTTTACTTGCTGACAACGCAAGCAGCACTTGATCGTATCCCAGACTTTAGTGTACATTCCAGGCCAATAAAATCGCTCCCTCAACAATTTATAGCACTTGCTGACACCGAAGTGTGAGCCAGAGCTAGGGCCGGTATGGTACTGTAACACTAATCTGGTTGTACGATCAGCTGGGACCAAAATTTGTTTCCTCAGAAACATAGGATCACCTGAGGCATGTTCAAAACGCCGTTTGAGCACTCCATGCTCAATTACTAGCGAATTGAATTGCACCCAGAGACTCCTTGTGACGGGACCATGTCCAACAATTTGCTGGAAATGTGGTCGCTCGCCCTTGAGTACAGCCTGATAAATAGGGCCGATATCAGGGTCAGCTTGCTGAGCAGCTGACACCGTTGCATCGTCCCACTCAGTGCACTCAATTTGAAACGATCGCACCATGAAATTTGAATTGTCGTCATACGTGTCATTGTGGTCCTCTAGGCGCTTGCACGACCTGCAGTCAGGTGCGCAGGGGCGCTCAGGACGACGAGACAACGCATCCGCATTCGTCAGCTCTTTTCCCTTCATGTGACGAATTTCAAACCGAAATTCCTCTAGACGCATTATCCACCTGGCTAACTTCCCCTCCACTTGTTTGAAGGAGCGTAGCCATTGAAGGGCGGAATGGTCTGTATAGAAAATGAAGGGACGCCCGAGCAAGTAGAGCCTAAAAACTCTAGTGGCCTCCACCAGGGCGTACAGCTCTGCGTGGGTGGCACACAAGGCGCGCTTTAATCGTGGCATTTTCTTAGAGTGATAATGCAACACGACGGGGCGGCCATCTTGCTCCTGTGACAAAATGCACGCGACGGCTCTCGCGGAGGCGTCACAATGCACCGAGAAGACGCCCTTCGACGGGTCGGCCGCGCCGAGCACGGGGGCCGTCGTCAAGGCTGTCTTCAACGTGTCAAAGGCGTGCTGACACTCATCTGACCATACAAATGGAGTTTTCTCGCAAAGTAAATCAGTGAGAGGGGCCTGAATTTCAGCCAATCGGTGGATGAAGCGGGAATAAAATCCCACTAGGCCTATCCAAGACCAAAGCTCACTCACATTGCGTGGAGTGGGCCAGTGAACAATTTTGTCCACTTTAGCGTCATCCGTACCGATGCCTTTCTCTGTCAAACAGAAACCCAAAAATTTGAGTTTTCTTTTGAAAAGAAAGCACTTCTTGGCCTTTAGCAGGAACCCAGATGCCCTAATTCGATTAAATAAGGCCTGTATTCGCTGGAGCATAGTTTCGAACGCATCACCTGCCACGCAGATGTCGTCGAGATACACTCCATTGGCCGTGCCGAGATCACACTCAGGCGTGGGCCGAAGCGAGGGCCTTATCAGGCGGTCAGTTACGCCCTGAAAGACACCTGGGGCGGCAGACAGTCCGAAGGGCATGCGCGTGTATTCCAGAAATCTGGACGGCAGCCCAAGGGAGTCTGGCAGCGCAATAGCGGTCTTAGGTATGTCCTCCTCGGCTATCTCTAAATTGTGATAACCTGACGCTAAATCAGCGTGGGAATACCATTTACGACCAGCTAAACGCTCTAACAATTCCTGCGTTCTGGGGATAGGGGATGCTGGGATACGCGTGATCTTGTTAAGAGCACGGTAATCCACACAGCATCTCAGCTCCGGCTTGCCATTCTTATCCAGCGTCTTTTTTGGAATAACCAAAATTGGGAAAGCCCAAGGCGACTGGCTAGGACGGCAAGTACCTTGCTCTAAATATTTTCGATACATGCTGGCCACCTCTTCCCGCAAATGAATGGGGATAGGGCGGGCCTGCATTTTTATCGGTGGATGATCCCCAGTATCAATTTTGAATTTGACCCACGGGCAGCAACCAAAATCATCATTGTTCTTAACAAAAATGTCATGGTTACGCCGCAGAACATTAGCGACTTCACGCTTCTGCTCTGGTGTCAAATCCTCACACCGATCAGCGAGGGCCTGCAAGTCCTCGGGGAGGTCCTCGCCTAGAGCAATAGGGGGTAGGCGGGGCTCGAGCTGGATGTCGGCCTGGTCAGTGGGCGGGACTTTCCACGGTCGCAGACTCCACGTCGACAATGTCGTCGGGATCAAGCGGCTCGTACTTTTGGAGGTCCACGAAACCGACTGGATGCACAAGTGCAACCACAGAACCGCGCGGTAACACAACGTGATTACCGGTCTGGTTCTCCAGCTCCAGCTCCATAGTGCCTGGAGCAAAGGGCACTACGCCTGGCACAAGCGCACACTGCCTTTGGTCAAGGAGTGGTGACGGTTGAACTAAGCCCAAAGTTAACGCGTATAGAGCGCGATCCACCTCCCGGTCGTACGCACCGTTAGGACAAATCGAATTTCGACTTTGAAAATTAAAATCTCCTGTATGGAGAGGGAGTAGGGGTGGTGTCGAAATCCAATCTGTCCGCGTTGCCACGCCCGGGGCGGACCGCCTCCGCACCAAGTGACGCCGCGCCGCCGGTCACTTCCTCACTTGAGCTCCCTCTGGTGCCGTCCTGACTAACTACACAACTAGCTACTGGCACCATCGGCACGGTGTGCACTCCGTCCGTGGTCGCCTCCATTGAGCCATCGCTCTCCAGGACGCACCGAGCTCGAAGTACCCGCGCGGTCACCACTTGGTCTACAACCGGAAAAATGCCTCTCAATTGGGCCGGGCAAATGACTGAACTATACGGCTGCAACTCGACTGTCACAGCCGCACGCGCCACCACAAAGACACTGTTAGCTCCAAACTTGCCAGCATCCGAAGAACATCGGAGCGCAAATGGGCAGGTAACTTGTGCATTTTTGCTCGGACTATCCAAATAAAGTTTTAGGCGGCCAGTGTCCACCACGGCTCTATGGACTCGCATGAAATCCATGCCTAAAATACATTCATCATGAATATCCGATTCTAGCGCTACACACCTGTATGCAATCTTAAGAGTAGTAATGACTGGTCCATAGAGAACGGACACAGCATCATTTACTCCTCTCAGGCGGAACTTGGAAGGCGGTGCTGGAGGACCAGGCAGCAAGCCTCGCCTCAGCACTGTTATCTGTGCACCAGTATCAATGGTCACAGTTACAGGCATGTTATTGACACTTAAGATGGCGGTCGGTGAGCCGACTGGCTGCACCTGTGCCTCTTGTGTCAAAGGCGCTTTGGCCTCACCTGGCGTGATCGCCTTAGTTACCAGGGAGGCTACTGTCCGTTTCCGAGCGCGGCGGCGGCGGAACCTGCAGCTGGTAGCCAGCTGGCAGGGCCAGCACAGCTGCCTGCACCTGCGGCGCAGATGCGGGGGCGGCTAGCGGCGCCAGCTGCAGTGGCGCTGCTTGCGCAGGCCACGTCAGGTTCGCCTGATAGTACGGCGGGTTGCCGTACACGCGCGTGTCCGGGACCTGATAGGCGTAGGCGGGCGGCGCGGGGGTGGCGACAGCAGCAGCTGGGGCAGGAGCCCTAGGCTGCGTGTCACGAGGTCTGGGGCCACGTGGACAATTGATGGCAAAGTGTCCAAACTCGCCACAATTATAGCAGGCTCCTTGAGGAGCACCACCACGGCCTCCACGGCCTCCACGACCCTGACCTCTACCACGGCCACGACCGCGACCACGGCCTCTGTCAGTGCTCGTACCAGCATCAGCTGCTACGGTCGTCTGGCGGACCGCCTGGACCACCTGCTCAACCTGACGGCTGAGAGCGGCCAGTTGGTCCTGCCAGGACGGCCCAGCTGACGTGGACGGCGACGGCGCAGCCGCTGACGGCGCGGGCGCCGCTGGTGCCGGCGCGACCACGACGGCGGCCTCTGCCACGGAGGCAGTGCACACCTTCTTGGCCGCGGGTCCGGATGTGAGTCTGGACCGCACCAACCGACAAGCATTCAAGGCCTCTTGCAGTGTGCGGCAAGACAGGCCTGAAACTCCGTTCTTAATCTGGGAAGAGTTGAGCCCAATAATAAAATACTGGACAGCAAACTCCTCCACAGAAGCCAGAGGCATGCCGGGATAGGCACGACGTGCCGCCCGACTTACCCGCGTGGACCACTCCTCCAGGGACTCGGAGGGGTCCTGCTTCATGGTGGTGAGATTATTCATCTCAGTCCACGCATGAACTGGCTTGCTGTAAGACAAGCGTAACGCTTCGTCTAAAGCTGCGAAAGTTCGGTTTTCGCCTAAATCCTCAAGTAGCGACTGAGGCGCGCCCTGCAGGCCGGAGGATAGCAGTTGAAACCGCTGATCCTCGGTGAGGGAAGGGTAAAGACCCACTAAATCATCAAATGAGGCACGGTAGGCCTCATAAGAAATTTTACCGTCAAATCTGGGGACGGCTTTCCGGAGGGTCAGCATCTCAGACGCCGACACTACTCGCGGGAAAAGGGGTGGGTTTTCCTGATAAGGCGCATAACCGAAACGCTCGGGGGCGGCTGCGGGGGGCTGTTGGGCCGGGCCCGCGTGCGGGACAGCAGCGCCTACGGCTGCGTGCTGCCCTGCACCGCCAGCTTGCACGGCTGCTCGGAGAGCCGCAAGCTCCTGAAGAAGGGCATTGATATCAGCCGGGCCGGCCTGGGCGGCCTGCTCGGGCTGGTCAAGCTCCTCCATTTCTACATCATGGCCTGCCTCGTACAGGTCAGCTTCCTCAGCCTCATTGTCGAGGAACGGCGGGTAGGGGAGGGGGGCCCTCCACGCCGGCCGGTCAACAATGGGGCCGCGCCGCACGGCGCCGCGACCACCACGCCGGCCACCGGCCCGACCGCCGCGCGGGGGAATACCCTCCATCGCGGGGTCAGGTCAGCAGGTCAGCTGGCTCAAGGTCACGACCCGAGGACGGGCGGAACGCTAACACTAGCACAGACAAGGACTGGGAAGGGAGGGGACTCACTCAGACAAAGGTCTCTCCTCCGGGGGCCTCCGGGTCACGCGGGGCTGGGGGCACGCGCAGGGACACGTCTTGCTCTGCACGGGGACTCGCCTCAGACGGGGTCACTCCGCGCGACGATGCCGGCGTGCAGCTCAGCCGAGGGACGCGCCGGGGACAGGGACGATGGTCTGGAAATTCACACGTTCAATACCAAGATCCAGAGACCTGGCCTCCCTTACCTCAGTCCTACCGACTGCGCCAATTGTAGCGTTTGGTAGACTGAGTAAAGGAGACAACAGGAATACTGGATCAGAGGTTTATTGAAGCGCAGGGAACGAGTACAGGGCAAGGTGAGACAAACCACACAGCGGGCACGTCTGCTCTCGACCGAGACTGCACGACGACTGAGCCCTGAGCGCTGGGCTTTGTTGGGACGCGACGCGCTCGCTCACTGCTTTCAAACAATCCCGCGGAGATCCGTGTGAGACTAGGTAGATTAGCCGGCGCGAGGCTAGCGCCCGACTTATGAGAATGACAGCGGAGCTGTATTCAAATGACTTTACTTGACTCTATCGTTACAATATTAAAGTCTTCCTGTAAATTGAAGACTGATTTAAGAGTAATTTGTTTAAATAAAGTCTTATTTGTTTAAATTTATTCATTTTACGTGGGTACATGCACTGTGTAATATAGAATCAAACTCATTAACACAGTTGACTGATTATTTGATCTTGTCCTGCAGGTGCTTCTTCCAGTGGCAATAGTCAACAAACAGGTGTGTTGGAAAGTGTTCTGGCTAAACCAGTTGGTGACAACAGTTTTACAGCAGGTCAGTTAAACTTGTAACTATCCATCGTATTACACCTAGATTTTTTTTTAAATTAAAATGAAATTGCTTTCAAACAAAACAATACATAATGCACTGTGTAGTATAGAATCAAACTCATTAATGCAGTTTACTGATTAATTTATTTTGTCCTTTAGGTGCCTCCTCCAGTGGTACTAATCAACAGACATGTATGTTTGAGAGTGTTCAGTCTAAACCAGATGAAGACAACAGTCTTACAGAAGATTATGATCATGTCAGTGATAATGACATGGAAACAAATCTTGACATGTCTTATGAAGGTAACATATTTATTTTACATGTCTTATGCTTGCTTGACTTTTTTTTTAAAAACGTGTTAATAGTTTGTTTTTATTTTATTGCAGAATGTATGGTTTCCATTGAAGAGCAGCTGCAGGTTGAAGTTGTTCAGTTACTTACGGATTTGAAGGACAGCAACGCTACTCAGAACACAATTAATAAAGTTGTGATTGGGGTGGATAAAATTGTGAAGATGGTTTTGTCTGTTGTTGTGGTGAGTTTCTCTTTGAGAAAAATATCAAAAGCTTAATAGAGATTTTTCAAAATAATTATCAATTTCTATATTTTTTTATAGAAACTTGTCCATGAAAAAGCTGGAGATAGGGAGTCGTTGACAACCTTTGAAGCCGTAGAGGTAATTGAAGACCTCAAGTCAATGACCCTTTTTGCTGGATTGGAGCAGCATGACGAATTTCTTGAATACCTAGAAAAGTATGAAGGACTGGTAAAGCCTGTTAAAGTAGTGCTTGAAGAAAAACAGGAAATACGAAACCAAAAAGTTGTCAGCAGAGAAACTAACTTCTTTTACCAAGTGCCATTCCTCCCACAACTAGAACAGCTCCTTAGCTGCACTGATGTGCTGAAATGTGTTGACAATCCGCTATCACCTAATGAATGGAAATTTGTCACAGTGACTGATGGTATTGCATATACTACTCATCCTGTGGTTTTAAAGGAGGGTCGCACTACACTCTGTGTTTTGATGTACCATGATGGATGTGATCCTGCAGATTTAGCCTCAGCAAGATCTGGGAAAAACAATTTTGTGTTCTTCTACTGGACCCTTGGTAATATATACCCAGAATTTAGGTCATCAAAGAAGGCAATCCAACTCTATGTTATTGTCAAAAATACAGACCTCAAGAAGTATGGGTATAAACCCATTTTGAGAAATTTAGTTGAATCTATAAATCAACTGTCTTCACCAGAAGGTGTGGTTTTTGACTTAAAATCTCACAAGAGAAGATTCCATAGATTTATCGAATGTTCTCTAGGAGACTTTCCAGCTCAAGGCGCAATAGGAGGGTTGAAGATGTCTGTTACTGCAAAGAAACCATGCAGAGAGTGTTACGTATCTGATGAGGAAAGCTACATTGAGATTTGGGATTACAGCCAGTTTCAACTTCGTAACCTTCAACTTCATCTCGAGCACCTTCGAGAAATAGAAGAATACAGTGCTCTGACCAGACAAGAGAAAATGTTGAAAGAAGATCCATCAGTTCGTTATGGAGTCAATGAAAGGAGCGTTCTTCTTAGCCTCAAGCATTTTGATGTGACCAAAGGTTTGCCACAAGATTTGATGCATGTGTGCCATGAAGGTATATTAGGAAATTTATGCCATCTGGTTCTACACCATGTTATTGTGACAAAAAAACAGCTGACACTAGATCAGGTCAATGATCGCATTACTTTGCTCTCAAAAGCTTTCCCCTGTGATAGACCCGGTAAAATAATGGATGATCACTTGAGCAAACATACCCTTCGCCAGAGTGCAGCACAAATGCGAATACTGTCAATACTTCTGCCCTTTGCTCTTCAAACTAATATGCCTGATGGTTCGACCAAGTTTGCTGGTGATGAAGTATATTTAAAATGCTTTGTCAAATTTTTGCAAATAATGCAGTTTTGCTTAGCTTATGAGTTTCACATCACAGATGTTGATCGATTGAAGAAGAAGATTGAAGAATTTCATGCAGAATTCCTTGTACTGAATCCCACCGTGAATATGGCTAAATTGCATTTCTTGCATCATATCCCTGATTTAATTTTTCTGTATGGTGGTATTAGACAAGTAGCATGTTTTAGGTTTGAAGGCCACCATGCTTTTTTTAAGAGGCTTTTTAAAATTTTGCACAATTATGTTAATCCGATGATGACACTTGCCTTGCATCATCAAATCCGCAAATGCAATCAAATGAAAAGTAGCAACTTTCTCTATGATGGCCATACGTATAGCATTAAAATGTTGGTGACAAGTACAGTAGATCGACATGTGAGTATTCTGAAGGAGAGTCTCCCAAATGCAAAGAATATTACAGAATTATCAAGACTTCAAATGTTCAGAACAATTTACAAACCAGGAAGCCTTATCCTCATGTCTGAGAATGAACCAGAATTTGCAATAGTTAAAAAAATCTACATGATTGAGAAAAATGAATTCTACTTTGTGTGCCTGAAGACAAAGACAAGCTACAACAAACAAGTCAATGCATATTGTGTAAAAGCTCTCAGTACTCTCTTAACTGTAAGTGCACAAGATATGAAATATCATCACCCTATTGCAAGAATTCAATGGGAAGGAAACCCATATGCAATTCCACTTGGCCACAGGAAGCTACTTGCAACAGACTAAGAAGGCAATCATGCTGCAGTACTCAAAATTTGCTTTTTCATGTACCCAATTATTTTTGTCTTTTCCTTTTCTACTTTAATCCTTGCATATATGTGAGGAAATATTTGAAATCAAAAACTGTGTTACATAGATCTTAATTGCATTGTAATATTTAGTATATGAACTTATTCAGATGAATTTCATATTGCAGATTTTTCTCTTCAGAATTATTGTAACAGCTACTAGGTATAAGCCTTCACTGCCTTATCACAACGTAATGCTCTCAAACTTTGTTTGATTCAACTTGCTAGTAGTGTCCATGGTTAAAGTTAAGGCCTCAATATAATTTTCCTTTCCTACTTTTATCCTTGCATAAGTGTGAGGAAATATTTGAAATAAAAAATGTGTTACAATAGAACTCAGTTTTATTTATATAATTAGTAAACTAAAATCTCACACTTAAACAAGTTTAGGTCCATTGCCTTATCAGAATATCACAAGAGGAAAGAATAATAAGCTGTTTTTGACCTGTTTGCGAGGTTGTAACACAGAACTCAGTGCACATTAATTTGTGAAACCACACATGCCTGACACTCATGACTATTTCTACTTTAAGACAAAAAGCTTGTGCTCAAATGAATGAGTTCAAAAATATTCCAGTAAACATTGCTTCTTTTAAAGCTACATAAATATTACTCAGATTATCACAAATGACTGCAAATGACAAATTTACATCACAGAGTTAATTCACAATGGAAAATTAATAAATAATTAAGGTTTGCCACAAGATTTAATGCATGTGTGCCATGAAGGTATATTAGGAAATTTATGCCATCTGGTTCTACACCATGTTATTGTGACAAGAAAACAGCTGACATTAGATCAGGTCAATGATCGCATTACTTTGCTCTCAAAAGCTTTCCCCTGTGATAGACCCGGTAAAATAATGGATGATCACTTAAGCAAACATACCCTTCGCCAGAGTGCAGCACAAATGCGAATACTGTCAATACTTCTGCCCTTTGCTCTACAAACTAATATGCCTGATGGTTCGACCAAGTTTGCTGGTGATGAAGTATATTTAAAATGCTTTGTCAAATTTTTGCAAATAATGCAGTTTTGCTTAGCTTATGAGTTTCACATCACAGATGTTGATCGATTGAGGAAGAAGATTGAAGAATTTCATGCAGAATTCCTTGTACTGAATCCCACTTGTACTGATCCCTTCCTTGACTGTTCACAACGTAATCCATTTGCTTCTGGCTGGATCAAACAGGTATCAACTGCTCTACGTTGTAGACTGAAACAAAACAAACACGTATGAGATCACAAAAGGGGAAAGGCATTCATAAACCACAACTGTATATTTTTTTTTAAATTTATACTCACTTTGACCCTTTTCTGCCTTTGAATTCTTGCATATTTTTGTATGGTGTCCTGAACTCAACTTCCTGATGAACTCATTTGCTGTTTGTTGTCAAAACAAGGATGAGATCTGAAAGATGATAAAGCAGACAGAGTTAAAACACAGCCAAAGTAAAACAAAAGTCTAACAAGAAAGGAGCATTAAACTAAATAAATAAATAAATATTTCAGTGATTAAAGAGCTAAATATTTAAAAGGTTTAGAAACATATTAAAGCCATGAATATTGAGGCATCTAAGTACTTAGGAAACAAATTGGTTCTCTATCAAAACCAACCAAACCCTTATGCATTCTGTTGTGCATGTGACAATCAGGATTTGGTGCAGCCCTAGTTATGCATTAAAAGTAAGTGTTCATATCAGTTACAAAAACATACCTTTTTGGGAACTTTGTTTCTGAGCTCCACTGACCCGCAGCACTCACTGACCAGCGCCGCTGACTCTCTACTGGTTGGGCATTTTATTGAAGAGAACTTGCTGAGCCTGTTGAAAAAGACAGTAACATGATGTGAATGGCAAAGCAAAACAAGCACAATTTATAGCCTGGCACAAACAAGCTGGTGAGAAGGGGATTGTTGCACATTGAGCAAGGGCTGAGATTAACAATTTCATGCGAGTTATCAACAATACAAATTAAACCATTTCCATTTAAATCAAAGTCTCGACTGACACAGCATAGTTCTGCCTCCTTAAGAAAACAAGCAAAAGATAGCCATCGCAAGGCACAAATGGTGTTGGCAATCGCAAGCAAAACATAGAAAAGAAGCGCAAAATACCAAGACGAGCGAAATAGGTTAGTTTTTCTCACCTCGAGAAAGATGGTGTGTAACATTTTAACGGAAAACACATCGCGATAAAACGCATGACAGCTAATTGTACGGTTTTAAAGACAATTTACACTGAACAGGTGCAAATTATTGTAACGCAGGAAGAAAGTCCAATGTTCGATCCTAACCACCGAAGTTCCCCAGTTTGATACTGCCGCGCTGTAGACTACATACTATATGAAGAAGGACTTTGGCGGTGAATTAAACAGGGGCATTAAGAGGACTGACAGTGATTTCTCAAAACGTACAAATTTATCATGCGAAGTTAATGACACGCCTCTGTAGACTTGAAAAATATTTACGAAAAGGAGTAAACAACAGCTGGCCTAGCCAGCGCTTTCGGCTTCAGCCGCTAGGGGCGCTGAGAGCGCTGAGAGAAGGGGAAGGGGGTGCGCTGACAACTAACTGGACTGGACCGGGTCAAGTGACAGTCGAATTTGGTCGAATAGTGGATCAAGCTGCCATTAATCGAGGAGAATTAAAAGCAGGTCAGAGTGTTTACAATCTAGTATCAATATGGCGACCACATACGATTGCCGGTGCCTTTTCTCGAAGTATAAAGTTAAGTTTGCTTGTAATTTGCGAGTGTGTCTGGCAATGCCAGTCAATTCCTGTCGTCTATACTTTTTGCTCGCGCCGAGAAACAAAACAGACACTGATGTAACATATCATATTGTGCACCGAAATTTACTTGCTGTAAACTGTCTGGTTAGCTGGCCAAACCTAAGGAAGACAAAAACCAAGGGAGATCAAGAAAAGGAAAACATGAAGTGTCTCTCTACCAGGGTAAGTAATAAAAAGACATGTGAACCCCATTCTCAATGAGCCATCTGCCATCTGCAGTTCATAATGAATTAAAAATCAAATGAAGATAAAAATGAAATTGAACCCAAGATAGAATTATAAGTTGTGTCTGTTTTAATAAGGTGGCCCATGACTAGCAACATAATTGAATGTTGCATTAAAACATTGAGTGCGGGGAGACTTTATCCCTTGTGATTCAGTACGGGAGAGTGACCGTATAGAAGTCACTCCGCACTCAATGTTTTAAATTTGCCAGAGTGAGGCGGGGACTGTTTGCATCTACACTAGTACAGAAATTTATGTTAAATTAACATTCTACATTATAATTTTGCCCTGCTTTTCTACTTAACAAAAGGAACCGCAATTCTTTGCGATAAAAAGTTATCATGCCCTGACAAGCGATGAATCATGGGAATCGCAAACCAATAGTTATCGTAGACATTTATGTTAAAAGTATCGCAAACTCAATTTCAGTGAAAATGTCTAATCGCGAGCCGCCTATGGTTCCGCTTATTGGACAGCACTTATATTTTGCACAGTGACATTTCTCGACATAATCTACCATGAAAACGCCACTCGGGTAAAGGTCATTTTTTGGGGGGTCAGCCTGTAGGGACCCATGCTTTTAATTTATTTTTTCTTTCTTCTGGTTGTCTAGCCATAGCTTAACTAATGTGATAACTAATGGTTTGCGATTCCCAAGATTCATCGCATATTGGAGCATGATAACTTTGTGTCACAAAAATAATTTAAAAAAAAAATTATTGCCAAAATATTCTGATAACTTTTCATCACAACTTTCAGTGTATAACACACACTAGAAATCCAAGTGTACGACTGTCGCTCAGTTGTAGGTGAGCAAATAAATTCACTCACTCGTTGGTGAGCAAATTGACTATTTGCTCACCGGCAAGTGAGGGAATTTTTTTGCTCATCTACAAGTGAGCGACATTCGTACACTTGGATTTCCAATGCAATCTATACGCGCATTTTCTGTGATAAAAAGTTATCACATTTATTTGAGTTAATTTTCTCATGTATTTTTATCACATTTGTTTTTGTGATAAAAACAGTCATGTTCTCAAAAGCGATGAATCTGGGGAATCGCAAACCATACGTTAGCTTATAATTCCAATTAATTTCATCACAAAGTTGATTTCAGTGTTTCTAGCTGCAACAAAATATTCCGGCATGTTTTTGTACCAGGTCGCAGCTTGCTTCGTAATCCTAGTAGCTGCAGCTGCCTTAGGTTCTTACTTTCTGGCCACGGTAGGAGCATTCATCATTTCGATTACCGCGATCTGTGCGCACAACTTCACGCACATGAGGGACAACTGGAGAATGTATTACCTGAGTCTCTGCTTCTTGTCCCTAGAGTAAGTAGCATGTACTTTCCTTAAACAGATGTATTAGTATAAAAATTTGTGGTAATCTTTTGTCTTCCATATCCAGTTTTGTTGTGGTGTACACTTATTTGTATGTACTTTCTTTACATAGCTAACCTACGATTTTGTATATCACCAAGAGAATAGTTTCATTAAAACAACACAGGCGTGCTTGATTCGAAGGAACATTCCTTAATACAGTAGCAAAGAAACTTTCAGTTTTGACTCAAACACTTTTCTTTGATCCATCCAAATTTCTTGTTACGAATCGGTCACATTTCTGTGATGTAAGCAGATTTTTGTTTTGTATTGACGAAAAGTTGTTTGAATTGAAGTAAATATATCTTTGCGTGTATTTAAATGAAACGATTCTCTGGTTGATCAGTTACTTAAGTAAAATAATATAACGTAGGATAGTTTTTCTGTAACGACCTTAGAGTTCGCACAGAGTTATAAAAGAAATCAAAAATTGTGGCAAACTTTACACCACCCATCTTGTTTTAGCAACACAGTTGTATCCAGTCTAGATGTACTGCACTGTTAAAGTTCTGCGAAGTATTCTCACTCTTCGTAAACTGCAAAGCATTTGCTTCGTAACTTACAAAGAAAAATGGATACTTCGTAGGCTACAAAGCTCGTGCTTCGCAGACTGCAAAGAAATTCTTTGCAGCCTACGAAGTATCTGATTTCTTTGTAAGTTACGAAGCAAATGCTTTGCAGTTTACGAAGAGTGAGAATTCTTTGTAGCCCTGCGAAGCAAATACTTCGCAGAACTTTAACAGTGTGAGAAACGATTTTTATTTACGGAACAAAACTGTTCCTTCGCATTTACATTGTTAGCTACCAGGAATAATTTACACTTTGGTTTGCCTCCGTAGGGAATGGAGAGTGAGTCACATCTTGTCCCACCATCTGTACCCAAACACTCAGCTTGACATGGAGATCAGCATGCTGGAGCCGTTACTTGAGTACTTTCCGACCAAAACTAAGAAGACAATGAAAAAACTGGATGCAATCTTGGCTTTCACTGTTTCAGCCTGCATTATGCTTCCGAGCAAGATACCACACAGGTACGAGTAAATCTACAATACAAATTCCCCTATTCATGCCTTATATGACAAACAAGCAGCACTGTTAGATATCCGGTAGTTAGAAACAGTGGCCACGCAATCCTTACCGTAAAATATTATACGGTCGTGCCGAGGGGGCCTCAACTCCGTCCTGCAGTGTACACCGGATTGCCGGGATTGCCGGATTGCTTGTATATTTTAAGGCCTATTAAAAGGCAAAACGCCAGCATGTAAACTAGGGTGTACAGTTTTGAGAGTCGAGGACGCCGATTCGTCCAGGACGCCGTTTCAATCAAGGTTGAGTTTGAGTATATTTCAACGCTCACCGTGGCATGTCTCTGTAAGGTCAGGAACCATACCAAAGTCGTGTTTAAAGAATTTTGTCACTTTCGCGCCATTTCGTCACACTCTAAATGCGAAAGAACAACTTTGCTCCCTGATTGGGAACGTTTTTGTGCACAGCCCGAATGGATGCAAACCTTGCTTCTAAACTGAGACAAATTGTGAACAACTTTACACAACTTGTCCAGTTTTCGGAACGAATTTGCATCCAGTCTGGATGTGCACAAAAACGTTCCTAATCGGGGTACAAAGTTGTTCTCTCGAATTTAGAGTGCATATTTCGTTCTTTTCAGTCCGCCCTTCTGCTTTGAAAAAGCTTCAGAGCGGGCTTATGCTATCGATCTGGTGTCTGTCGGACTGTCTGTCACTCTGTCGGTGTGTCTGTCTGTCTGTCTGTCTGTCTGTCTGTTCCACTCGCAAGAGTTGAGCTAGAGAGTTGAGATTTTTTGGGGATCTTAGGGGTAACTCCTGGACATTCAAACGCCTGGTGCAAATCCTGCCAACACTCACTGAAAAAAATTATTAAAGTTTTGCCTGAATGAAAAATAAAATTATTTTTAATAAGATATAATGGTCCCCTTAGGGGTATCTCGTCGAGTTAGGTCTCTCGGGACCAAACTTTCGTCGGTTTTGCTCTATCTCTTACCGTTTTGGCGCTACAGCCACGTCGACGACCGAAATATCCGAAAACACTATGCTGGATGTCGTGTAATGGGTTTTGCGTAATTTTGAAGCCCTATAAACCGAATTTCAAGAGTTGTACGTAATTAGTGACCGCTTTGAAAACACGGCTCTATAACTCCTATAACTTACTAGCAGCGCGTTTTCAAAGCAGAAGGGAGGGCTCTAGTAACGGTGGTTCACCGTTACAAACTTTTAATATTCCCAAACGGAATGCCAGTACGGGCCGAAGGTCCGATGATTTTAAAGCGAAGAAGACGCTTTGAGGCTTTTGGGTCGGGCCGAACCTCCCCGGCAGGCCAAGCAGGCAAGCCCCTGCCGAACGGAGTTGCCAGCGTAGCGAAGCGGAGCTCGCAACGACGTTTGACGGTAGGACGGGCCTGCTTGTTCACTATTACGCCGCCGGTCCGCAGCCGGGGACAGGTACCTCTCGTCCACGGACGTTAACGTCTAGTACCTACCCTAGGTTGTCTGTGGACGGGTGGTACCCGCCCTCGGCTGCGGGCCGGCGGCGTAATAGTTAAAAAGAACGAATCATAACGGAATGGCACGAAAGTGACGAAATTGTGTAAACACGACTTGGGTATGGTTCCAGACCTCACAGAGACATACCACAGTGCGCGTTGGAAAGTTCTCGACCTAAGCTTTCGTTGAAACGGCGCTCTGGCCTATCGATTTTTTCTAATCACCCTACCTGCGGTACGCCGTCGCGTGAGTCCTGCCAGCCTCAGTGTCAGTGGGTGACTACAGACTTTTTTTTTCAACGCAGCTACAGATTTCTGTAAACATGCTGTATTTATGAACAATTTCATGCAGATCTATGAACAAAATTGTTCATAGTTGGCTTATTTTGTTCATGGCTGCACACTAACTGGATTTGTATCTTTCATTTGTACAAAGTTAAACAATCAAATTTTTCACACAAGTTTGTGCGGTGATTTGGACGATTTTGTACATACATTTGTACAAATTCATGCAGTTTTTCGCATAAATTTGTGTGAAAAGATGAGTAAGTTTAACTTTGCACGAACGTTTGCACAAGAACATACAAATACAATTAGGGTGTGGGCACAAAATTATGCGTATATAGAGCATGTTTACAGAAATCTGTAGCTGCGTAAAAAAAGTTCATATTTTAGTGCGTACCTCACCGACGTCCCATTAGCTATCACATAATGTTTTTTTGTTAAAATCATAATAAATTCAGCCTCAGTGTAAGAACTACACGGTTAGAAAACGTTCTTAGCTGATGACACTCTCCGTGATGAGCAAGTTGTTTGCAAAAAACATTACTTGTATCACCTATAGTGGCGCATAACAGGAACTACTTCTTATCACCATGTTGTTCGTATACAACAAAATCGTTGTTAAGTTTGATAGCAACACATATCGTTCCAAAACAAACAAACTTGTAATGTAACAATTTTTGTTGTGAAGGGGGAACCAAAAACTCACTGTTTTGAAAGGAAAATAAGTTTCAGAAATTTTTGTATTGTTGGATTGCAACACGGTTGTTGGAGAACAACATGTGTTGCTAACAAACTGCAAGACGAAAGTGTTGTTAAGTTACGACACTTTTTTAACAGTGAATCTTTTTGCCGACAACCGCGATTTGGTAGTTCTAACTCACTGGATATCTAGGTGCGAAGTTTGTTTGGGTGACAGGTTTGGTTTTACTCCTAATTCAACCAAGAAAACTTAGGTATTGGCTAGCCACTCTTAATCCATGAGAACCCTCACTCCAAGACCGCTATAGACATTTTAAGAATAAATTATATACATATATAAACCAGCATAATATAGAACAGTTTTCTATACCTGCAGAAAATTTTCGCCATAATTTTATATACTTTTCCAAAAATGTGCATAATTATAGCGAAAAATTCCCCACATATGGAGAAGAAACATTGGCCATATCATGCCAGCGCATTTAAGTCTCTAGCTTATAAAAAAGGAGATTTTTATAGAAAAAAAAATGTCTTTAACGGTCTGGTAGTGCTCGACTTGTCTTCAAATGGTGCTCAGTGCCACGGGCACGTCAAAATAATTGAGGTGTCTACTGTAATTCAAGGAAAGTGATGTCACAGTCGTTCGAATGTGAATCTTGTCACGTCCGCTTGAATGCTGTTTGAACGTGATTCCAAGCTGAATAGTACCAGACTCAGCCGATTCACGTTCAAATGAGTATTCCACAAAACGTGACATGAATCACATATTCGAACGAATGTCGCGTCACTTTCCTTGAATTACAGCGAATCCCGGACGTTTTAGTCCGAGCCGCGGCAGCTTCATATTTAGTTGGATTTCCTAGATTAGCACATCTACGAGTCGAGGACACACTGCCAGTTCTCTTCTTAGCTGCTATGGTTCTGGGCGGTTCCACCATCGGTTCAGCAAGCCTCATGTGGATGTACGTCCTTGTAGCGCACAGCTTTTTCTTCCACTACCTCGGCTTCACCGGTGCACACCACCACCCGGAAATATTTCACGACGGAGATGCCGCCAGGTATTAGATAATAAATAGGTTTGAGACTAAATCACTTAGAACACCTGATCGAGTGTGACGTTTTTGCTGGGTGTATGCGACACATGCTACTACTCCATCAAGGGCCATTACGATCGGACGTCGGGCAGGAAAATGAGAGAGACCCTGCATCACGAAACTTCTCAATTAATGTCTTTAGCACTTCCCAGTCGGAATATTTGCTGAATTCTTACTTTTTAGATTTTTCCAACCTCCAGAGTAGCTTGGGTGGGTGGGAGGGGGGGGGGGGGAGGCACCGTGGGAATTCCTCCCCGAGCCAGCAGATTCTGCACTGTTTATACACTGTCCGATTTTTTAAAAGGAAGAGCGGTATACTCTGAGAGACTCCCTTAGTTTGAGTAAAACTTTTTCATATTTTGAGAAAGTCTCTTCCAAGAAAATGTGAGCAATTCCATCGTTTTGGAAGAAAGACTGGCTCAAACTCTGAATTCTCGGA
>JAWJED010000046.1:5353692-5403430 GCA_033675135.1 Frankliniella intonsa | reverse complement strand
CGCGCATGCGCATGGGCTGTATTTACCGTTTTGTGTTGATACTTCAATGTTTATCAATATAATGTAGTGTTTACTTTTTAATTAAACAGGGAATACTCTTTAAACTAACTTACCAGTTTAGCAGGGTCCGAAACTTACCATATCGTATAATTTAATAATATTTTATAGTGTATATGTCAGTAATTCTGTATTTGAAAAAAGTGCATCGGCGCGATAGGGCTCACGACATACGCCGTAATTTAATCTTGGTTTTTCTCAAAATTATGCTTACATACTTCAAAAAAACCTCTATTACTGATTCATTAGTACACAAAATGCCACAGTTTGGTTATAATATTATAACTGTATGTATTACCATTTCTCAGGGGAAAGTGTGGACTAAATTACACATTACCGAGCACAATACTCGTTCTTCCACCTCTACTAAAGTAGTAGAGAGGGGTGAGGTAAAGAACGAGTAAAAATGAGTTGTGTACATATCTATCTCAGGCGACAGGTGAGTTGTCTTACATTGACTGCACTTTATTTTGTTTCTAAATCTATAAGTTTTTCCTTTTGAAAATCGTTTTGTTACATTTTAATAACTCATAATTTTATTTATTTGTAGGTTTTTAAAGTTGCATAAATATCCTCATAGGAATAACTGTAATGATTCGATTTGTTCTATGAGTCAGCATGGACTCTGTAAAATTATTAAGAAGCATTCGTTGTAAGCTGTGTCTCAAACACTCTCATGGAGATGGGGATGAGTTCTTTTACTTTGTTATGTCTATTTGTTTTGGCTGACAAGTTTGGTACTATACAACAGTGACTAATTCTCTGTTACAGCAGTGTTATCTCATTTGTAGGTCATGTAGCCACTTTGGTGATTGCTTCTCAGATGCTCATATGAAGAGTGGACCTTACACAATGAAAAGAAAGAGCACTATTTCAAGATGACTTGGATTTTGGGATTGATTGTTAATGGAGACACAATAGCATTGAACATAGTAAGTAATGTGTGCCCATCTTGTGAACCATGTAGCAATGCTCACTAAAATTTCTTTTAATTGACTTTCTGTTGTTTCAGGTATTTGTGTACAAGAGCATCTGATGCAAAGGATACATGCCACACTATAGAAGAAATGTACAAAGCTGTGAATGTTGAATGGGTAAATTCTTTGATTTATTACATTTGTAAATAATGTCACTCCAATCAAGAAGTTGTAAAAGTGAGGTGAAACATGAGATTCAAAAGTATAACGTTTTCTTAGAAAATTATCACAGACTTACAAAATTTTCATAGACAAGTAAATTTAAGTTAAACAAAAACAAAACAGTTCATTCTAAATCAAATAAAAGTTTATATTAACTGTGCAAATGTACACACTATACTTTTCTAAATTAATAATAATTCATTAATGATTTTTACCTAATGTCGATACAAAAGTATCTAAAGGAAGTTTGTTTCCATTTCCACATTCTGAATCTTTTCAAAATATTCTGGCAATTGTTTTTTCAAAACTTCAACAAATGCCTCGAATCCCTCAATGAAACGTTTTACTTGCTCACTCATAACTACAACTTGTTTTCCTTTTCTCTTCACTCTGGTATCTAATAAGCCCATTGGGCTATCTAATTAAGCTTCGCTCAGGCGAGAGCGACGAGAGCGACGAGAGCGAAAGCGACGAGAGCGACGCGGGGAGGGGTCAGGACGGGTGGAGGGGGTACACGCCGCCTTCTGTAACATATGAACGATAGACGATCTTCGATTGTTTTGCGTTCCTTTTCGCCGGTTGCGTTGCTGCTTTTACACTTTCCCGTTCCCGCTAAAAGCTAGAAGCGGCTACGGCCCGTCAGCCATAACTCCTCCGAGGTAAGGTGCAATATAAGGATAATGGAGAAGCCCAAGGAACTAGTTCCCTATGTGCTTCATGACATTGAAAGTGGGAATCGTTATACGATTTTTATTAAGGAAGCGGATGTCCACCGTTACAATAACTGTGAGTGAATGTAGAACGTCAGGTTAAGTCATGTCTTGATGGTTTCATCCTCCTTTTCGACGAATCGTTTATTCCTTTGTATTCAACTGCTGCTTCCAGTTCCTGCTGTCGCGTATAGGGCTCTCGCCAAAATAAAAGAATGCGGCCAGAAGCCAGATGGAGTTTGGATGTCACTGGAGGAAAGCCTACCCAGTACGTCCAACTCAAGTGTGTGGCAGCCAAACGCCAGGCCAGCCAGCAAACCTAAGGCCAAAAGTAGGTGTATTTTTATATGTCATATTATTTGTGCAATACTTTAGAAGTGTTGTGAACCTCTATCTATTATTTTCTTTGAAGATGTGACTGTGTCTAAGCCACAACCAAAACCTCCAAAACCCTCTGCCTCGGAAAATGAAGAAGAGAATAAGACAGGCGGTAGATGGTGCGATACTTCTGTGACATCATTATTAGCATTCTGCAGGCCATTCCAAAACGAACTGAGGATGCGTGTTGTTGATAAAAAGGTGTGGGCTTCTGTAAGTGCCTCTCTTTCTTCCCTTGGGTTAAAGTACAACCCAGCACAGTGTGGAGAAAAGTTCCGCCATCTGAAGCGAGCATACAATCTGGCTAAACAAGGAAAACGTAATTTCGATTATGTTGCTGATTTTGAGTTTCTGCTTGAGAAACCCATTGAAGTCAGTGCAACTCCAGGTAAGATTGTTTCTACAATTTGGATTGTGAGAGTGCGTATTATCCTTAATACATGGCTAATTGCAGATGATGATGTCTCTGGTGTGGGTGGTTACAGTTCCTACCTTCGTGGTAAGTTGATAGCATCTACATGACCCGTCTTTCATAGTGTCAAGTTTTGTAATTGTTACTTTTTATGTAATCCAGATTTTCCTGAGGGAGAAATGTTTCATTCGAGTGCCATAGCAGTGGCTGAAAAACCCAATGAATCCAGCTTTCGATTTCATACAATTGGTAAATTCTGTGGTTTTGTTTAAATGTTCATGGGAATGTCTGCTTTAGGATTGTTTTCATTCATGAGAGATGTCTTTGACAGGCTTATTTTCGCCAGTTAATGAAAGCTGCACAACTGCACCGCACTCCCCGCCTGGTATGTGGTTGCAATCTCCAGTCGAGGAAAGGCCTGTAGCTCGCCGTCTCTCAATGATTCACAGTGATGAGAATCAGCTGAAAGTTAAGCCTGAGACAGATTCGAATTTCAATTTCAACAACATAGGTAAATTCTTTTGCTTTGGACAAACCTTTTGGAAATCTTTACTTACATTTATATTTTTCACATCATTGAGATTTGTCTATTGCAGGTACAGTTTCACTAGGGGATGACAGCTGCATGATTATTTTGGACTCTCCACCTGGTTCAAGGGCCCCATCTCCAGTCAAGGAAAGGCCTGTAGCTCGCCGTCTCTCAATGATTCACAGTGATGAGAATCAGCTGAAAGTTAAAACTGAGACAGATTCGAATTTCAATTTCAACAACATAGGTAAATTCTTTTGCTTTGGATAAACCTTTTGGAAATCTTTACTTACATTAATATTTTTTACATTATTGAGATTTGTCTATTGCAGGTACAGTTTCACTAGGGGATGACAGCTGCATGATTATTTTGGACTCTCCACCTGGTTCAAGGGTCCCATCTCCAGTAAGGCCTGCCACTCCTCATTCCTATACAACTTCACCAACTTGTGAGAATTTCTCTGACTTAAGGTCCCCTTCAAGCAAAAAATGCAAAGTTATTGGTGAGGAACACAGAGAGGCAGTACTTATATATTAATTTCTGCATTAATTGTACTAGAACTGATGGGCCATTGTTCTTGTTCCAGGCTCGGCTGTACGGACACCGAAAGGGAGGAGCAGTCCTTCCAGCAAAGGAAGACGTGATTCAACATCAAGGCGTAAACTGCCAGTGGGACAATATCACTTGGTGTGGCCAATGAATGTCACTGAGGATTTTGTCAAAGAATGCCTTCGTCATCAAAAAGATATCTCTGGTGTACCTATTATCCCTCTCAAAGTGTGGAAGGATATAAGTAGCGCCTTATATGAAAAGGGTCACAGTGGCATCATGTGGGAACATTGTCGGGCCAAATGGGAAAATATGAATACCTTTTTTTTGGATACTCTTGTTGCAACAGGTGGAATGTTGGGTCAAAACAGATGGCCACATTTTGATGCATTTCTTCAATTGAATGGCATTTCAATCTCCCAAAATGGCCTTCAGGAAGATCCAAACAACAATAGTAAGTTACCAAAATGAGTTTGTTCTACATTTCAAATTTAAATTGGTTTCTTATCATCTGTGTAAATTTTATAATTTTCTCTCCCATCTCAGGCAGCAAGCTATGGACTGATAATCGAATCCTTCTCTTGATTGAATGCTATAAGGTCAAGAAGGATGAATTTTGTGGTAAAAATGGAACCACACATGCCACTTTGTACAGTCAAATTGCAGATACTATGCAACAGTTCACTGGCAAGGACTTTACCAGCAAGCAATGCCAGGACCAGATGAATGAATTACGATCCAAGTACTTTAAAGAATACGATTTATCTCATCGCTCTGGACATGCACCAAGTCGGTGGCCTTACATGAAAGTCATGACAGAGGTTTTTGGTCGTGATCCTAATGTGAAAGCTCCCTTCATATCCTCAGTGGGAAATGATGGTCTGAAATACACCATTGATGGGATGGAGGTTTTTGCTGAAGAGACAGGTTCCCGAACAAAGCAGCTCACAGGGAAGGGACCAAAGAAAGATACACAAAAGAAACCCCCTGCTAAATGTTGGACCAAGCAGGTGCAAGAGAAGACTTTCGACCAGAGAGAGCGCTTGTTTGAAGAGGTGAGGCGCATTAGACTTACCTGTGAGGCATCAAAAGAGCAAAGGAAAATTATGTGGGACCTAATTAACCAACAAATGTTTAAGAAGTAAATTTTACTTGATACAATTCTGTTTTCTCTGAACTCATGTTGCATGATGTTCTCTAATATCACCTAATGTTCCTATCCATTATGTTTCTTGCCTCTTTATATTGCAAAGTATTTTACCTCAGCAATGTTCCTGTCTTATCTAGTTTGATTTTAATATTTATAAGGATATTTTCACCCTAGGATTCCTTATTTAATGATAAAGCTGACACTATATGTTTTTACCCTACTCTTGTCAACTGGTAAATGCTCTGAGCAGTCTTGTGATCACTCTTGTCATTACATTTAGATTTTAAATTTAAAAGTGATGTTTTTCAAACAGTAGTCTTAGAAGTGCCATTTAATAATTAGTCACTGGTCTGATACAACTCCTGTACCGACATGTGTTTGACTGTCCTTTTATTTTGATATATGTTTTGACATTTGCACTTAGGTTTCATAGTCGATTGATTCAGCCAACACTGTACTTTTTAGACTATTATTATCACTGGTGAAATGTTAAGAGTAATCTTTTTATTTTGTTTGATTGTTCAATGTTTACATAATTTATAAGCCAAGTTTTTTAAAACAATGGTTTTCTCATAAGTGCCATTTAATAAGTAGTCATTGTTTTGATACAACTCATGTACCAATGTGGTTGACTTTAGTTCATTTTTGATATTAATCTTGACATTGACCCCTTACCTGCCCATTTGGCTGTGGTCTTATATCCCTCTATCAATGTTGGGAGAGTTGTCATTTTGTTCAGTATTTGCAGTTTGTTTAAATGTTCAGATTATTAATTTTGTTTTTGTTCATATATACAATTTCATAAAGTAATTGCTTTGAAGCCAGAATCACTTTCATTTATTCCAATTAATACATCTTAGTGGGATTAAATACTATGAAGTTGCCCACGTTAGGCTCACAAATGATGAAAATATACAATTATTTGAAATGTCTTTCAAAACAGGGCAGACACAAATATTTATCACAATTCAATTAGCATAGGAATAAAATTATGATATTGCTCACATCAAGGTAGCAAATTAGAGGTAAGTAATTATTTATAGAGTCTTTCATAAAATTATGTATCACAGTTCAGTTCACATTGTTCATGGGTAATGTTTCCATAATAAGGATACGTTTCTCCTGACCCCTTAATTCAGCAGCTATGAGTTCTTGCTGCTCGGCATCAGCAATGTTACCAGGGTCATCTGGGTCATCTGGGTCATCAATGTCTTCATTCCCCAACACTTGATCACCACGAATAGGTCTCCCAAGCTCCTCTTCCTGGAAAAACAATAAGCATCTGTCTCATACAGGGATACATACACAGTTAGCAAAGTGCTAGTTGCTAAACAAACATTTTTCACACAACTTACATCAATTATAGGTTCTCCATTTTTGATAAGAAAATTATGGATGACAAAACACGCAGTTATGTGGTCCACTACAACTGATTGATTTCTGGCAGCCAGAAATTTTAGCCTGCGCCACTTTTCCTTTGCCAAGGCATAGGAATTCTCTACCCTTACACGGGCTTGAGACAGACAACGGTTGTAATTTATTTGCTGTCGAGTTAGATGCCCATTATTTCCAAACGGAATCATCATCTGCAATATAAAAGCAATAATAATTAGAATAGACAGTCAAGAGTTGATGCTGACAAGAATTACACTTTTGCAATCACTTACAGTATCAGTTAGTGTATAGCCACCATCACCAACAAGATGTTCTTCCCTTTCCACAATTCGGTCCTCTCCTCTTCGTAGCAAAGCTGCATGCAAAGGGCTTCTTCTCAAAACTCGCCGATCATTCATTGATCCAACTTCACCCACATGCAATTGGCGCACTAGAAGGTTGTGATCAACAACAGTTTGAACGTTAATACTATATCGATCATGGCGATTCACATAGTTAGCAGGGTTCTGCAATGGTGCTGTGAGGTACACATGAGTGCAGTCAATGCACCCGATAACTCCAGGAAATCCAGTAGCATTTTGAAAGGCTTCTCTAATCTCCTGGCGTTCTTCAGCATCAGGCCACTGGATGTATTGGGCAGCCATTTCTCTGAGGGCCTTTATGACATAGGTATAAAAGTAATGCAAGGTGCCCGGAGTGACACCAAATCTAAGTGCTACACTCCTGAAGGAGTCCGGGGTAGCTAAAATCCAAATCACCATCAGCATGATATCTGCCATGTCAGTTCTATTTCTTATGAGTCTACGCCTGGCAATGAGGTGGTCACGCACTGCATTTGTAAGAAGCTGCAGGACATAAAAATCATGTTACTTTCCACTAGACAAATAAAATAAATAAATAAATAAATAAATAAATAAATAAATAAATAAATAAATAAATAAATAAATAAATACAGAAGCAAAAAAACTAAAATGTTGGTTATCACCTCAAACATGGGTCTGCTCATGCGAAAGTGGAGTTTGAAACACGGGTTAAGATGATACTCATCGATGTTGACAGTGACTGGAGCCCACGAAGGACCAACCAAATCATCTAAAATCACAGAAAGAGTGCTCAATAATGTAATAAAAAGCACGTTAAATACGCAAAGAAAACACTATAGCAGCATCTCTCCCCATACCTAGCCCTGGACCATCCTCTATTTCAATTAATTCTGCCGCAGCGACTTGAGCAATAGCCATCAGTAATTGCTCATCTTGCTCTTCCTCTTCATCAATAAGCTGCATGGCTATGGCCATTAGGTTTGGATCACCCATTCTTCTTTATTGAAAGTTCACAAGGTTTACAGATGGTTCACAAATTCGGCAATACACCGTCCCGTACCGAATCAAAACAAAAACAATCGAAGATCGTCTATCGTTCATATGTTACAGAAGGCGGCGTGTACCCCCTCCACCCGTCCTGACCCCTCCCCGCGTCGCTCTCGTCGCTTTCGCTCTCGTCGCTCTCGTCGCTCTCGCCTGAGCGAAGCTTAATTAGATAGCCCACATCTCAAAAACATATCTGCAAGAATTCACATGCAAATTAGTTTCACCAAAACTCCCTGTTTAATTCTGTTGATTTTAAGTAGAATTTTCAGCTCACCTTTCTAGAAACTCAAATGTAAATTGTAGTTTTGGGTATTCTAAGTCTAGAATGAAGCAGAGTTCAAACAGTGCAACGAGTGCTTCATTTGGGTTACTTGCCTCAACTAAAGTAACTTTGTCTGCACAAACAAAATATTTTCTCGCAGCATAAATGTTCATGTCTGAAACAAAAAGTGACATGATAGTAATCTATTAAGAGAGACTCTTGTGCTGTTTCTCTATATATTTTGTGGATGAAAATGATATCATTCTTAAAATTGAATAATTTCTTTTATTACCTTGAGCAACTACACAAGGGCCTTCGATTTTCTCCAGAACTGTTAGCTGGAATGTTGATGGTTGTACCGTTCTCTGCAAAATGAAAGAGAGCAAGAGAGCTTAATATAATGAATACGTGCCTCTTGTCTCTTTTCACTAAGTATTACTAACTTACTTCAACAGGCAGAATTAATGATGGGAATAGGTGAGCCTCATTGAAATGGTTTGCCAACATATGGACCATCATCAAAAACTTTGTTCCTACTGATGCATCACTGCAGGCCATCTCCACACGCAACCGGATGATCAGATTGTCCACATTACTTGATTTAGTGCTAGAAGTTAGGTAAAGTAGCAACACTTCTAAATGCTCTTTCATAAATGTTGCACATTTTGTTCCCAGGTCCCGCTTTGTAAGGAGTTGATGGTGTATCTCTAAGCCTTTGGGTGTGAAGAGGAAAGGCCACTGATTTTTTAATTTCTCCAAGCTTCGGAGTTGTAAGTCATCCTCATCTTCAGTTTGAACCTGGTTCCTGCATTCCTCAGTCGCTAAGAGAATATCTTCACGCTGAAGACTGTAAGTTTTACTTAAATCCTGCTTGATTTCTACCCAGTCCACTTCATTAATATTGGCCAAACTGAGATTTTTCAAGTGATCTCTCATGCCAACCTGCTCTGGCCTGCTTGACTCCATAACTGTTGGATTATATGCACTTGGATCCACACCTATGACCTTCTTGCCTTTAGCTACCTTTGATTTTGTAAAACTAGATGTCCCTGGTTCATTGCGTATCAGATTTTCCACACAGATTTCAAGAGCATGGAAGAAGCTGCTCATTCCACCTCCAATTGCAACTCCCTTGACTGTTGTTTTAACACAAAATCCAAATTTAGTCTCTACCTGAAAAATCAGAAACACATAAACCATTTTGATTAGAATGATTTGGAATTGAAGGGATCCTAGAGAAATTTCAAAAATAAATATCTCACCTCTTGTGTGATGAGTGAGTAAACTTTGCGACCCGGATATTTTTGTGAGCCTGGATACAGCTCTTTGTGACTCCTATAGGCAGTCACCAGTTTTTTTGCAATTGCAAGTTTTAGATCACTTATGTCCTTGGGATTTGCCTTTTCCTTCTTCAACTCAGCTTGTGAAATATTGTCCAAAGTTGCTTTTGGGAGCTCTGACCAAGGCACTCGAAACTTGAAAAAGCTTCTGTCCTCTTGGACTTCTCGAACTGGTCGAAATGCAGACACAGAGTTGTCTGAGGGCAAGCTGGATGATGAAGCAGAGCCAGAGGCTATAGGAACGGGCTGTCTTGGTACAGATTCACCAGACTCTCCTGTTGTGAGCACAAACATTTGAGAAAACATGACCAACAATTTCAAAAAGTTTTATAATTTTTGCTTCCCTAGAACCATACCATCAACCTTTGCAAAGATTTTCATCAGTTTATTTGCTTTTATGTTGGAAATATGACTTGTTAGCATATCTTTTTCCACCTCCCTCAATTCTTCTAGTTTAGTCACACCGACATCACTTGAAAGCAAATGCTGAACTAGACGTTTGCTAACCTCCTCATCTTCGAGAGCCTCTTTCACTATTTGATAAATCTCCTGAAACAGCTATAGATGGACACAACTTCACCACTGCGTACTGTTGGAGATGTTAGATATTAGATTTAAGGTGGTGCAAATGAATTTCTTACCGCCATTGTATCGAGAGAATAGTTTTCTGGTCCAACTTCTATATGAAGCTGAAGCCCACCGGTGTTAATTCGTTAGTAATTAATGCCGGTAACTGTCGTGGATCGTCAGCTGACCGTTACCCATTTGAAGAAAGAGCCGCCACTTGCTTTTGCCTCCTTTGGCAGATCAAAGGTACCAACCTTACCACGCTTATTGAAAAGGAGTCCCTCGATTGCTAATTTCACCCTTGGGGACTGATAAAATAAATTCTTTATAGTTTCGAAATGATAAGTTCGATATGACTTTCAATATTTTAAATAAATTATTGTTTCATAGTATTTAAGACAGTGGCTTTCCCTCCTTCCCGATAGTTGGTACTTCTAAGATACCGCACCATCCCCCCCCCCCTTCCCCCATCGCGTCCCTCTCGTACGGCGTGTTTGTTGTGTGCTAGTGTGATAGCCTACGTTATATTTCGATTTTGTGGACTGAGACGAAGATTTCTTTCCTTCGCAACAGTATTTTGGGTGGATGTATTGCTATCAATTCAAGTATACTAGGAAAGGTCTCTTAAGACTTTCGCTTCTCTTATTTTCTCTCCGAAAAACTCTAAACCTATCACATTGTTGTTAAATGCTCCTATCACTTTGTGCCCTAACCTTGCATTTGTCAAAGCCGTCTCTTTCTGTGTCACTTTTTGTACGCCCCAGTTTCATGGCGCTGGGCCACGCGACGCCGATACGATATTATTTTTGCTTGGCTTCTGAAAATGTATCTTTGAAATTCCAGGTGGTGAAACCTACTGTTATTTGTGAGCCTTTACATTGAGTCCCTTCTCAAGCTCTGAGTGACTTCGAACCATTTACAACCACTTGTGATCTTCTCATTTTCTTTGGTAAGTAAATATATCATTGTTACTTTGACAAAGTGGCAAAAGTCCCCAGCATTGAATTAATCTTAGTGTACGAGTTTTTTGGCTGCAGCCAGTGTCTAGCAGTGACTTCAGGCGACTAGAAACTTTTGTCCCAAACATGAACAAGATAATGATGTGTGGTATAGATGTGGTCCCCAGATCTTTTGAAGAAAATAGCCATAAGAAATAGATTTTGTAGGAAAGTGCAGTGAAAAAACCCTTTACTTTTTAGGCTATTTCTTGTGGATATTTTCTTCAAAAGATCTGGGGACCACATCTATACCACAAATCATTATCTTGTTCATGTTTGGGACAAAAGTTTCTATTCGCCTATAGTCACTGCTAGACACTGGCCGCAGCCAAAAAACTTGCACACTAAGATCAATTCAATGCTGTGGACTTTCGCCTCTTTGTCAAAGTAACAGTGATATATCCTCATTCATCAATGATGCAATTTATCCTGATGTTGCTGCCTAATCTGATTTCAACCATGTATTCTCAATTTTTATATTTTGCAATTTTTTCTAAATTTTTTGCAGGTGGTGAGACCTATTGTTTTTGTACCATTTGTGATCCTTTACATTGAGTCCCTTCTCAAGCTCTGAGAAACTCAAAACCATTTACAGCCACTTGTGATCTTCTTCTGTTTTTTGGTAAGTAAATATATATCCTTATTCATCAATAATGCACTTAATCATGAGGTTGCTGCTTAATCTGATTTGAACCATGTTTTTTCTACTTTTCCTTTATGTGTATCGTTATAAATTTTTTACAGATGGTGAAACCGATTGTTTTTGGATCATATGTGACAATCCACATTGAGTTTCTTCTCAAGCATTGAGAGACTCCAAGCCTCTATCATGTGTGGCATTCCATATTGAGTTCCTTCTCACGTTTTGAGAGACTCCAAACCATTTACAACCACTTATGATCCTCTTATTTTTCTTTGGTAAGTGTATATAGAACCTTTTTCATCATTGATGCAACTTATCATGAGGTTGCTGGTTTATCTGATGTCAACCATGTATTCTATATTTTTATAATTTGCCTATTGTTCTAAATTTTTTCCAGGTGGTGAGACTTATTGTTTGCATATCATATGTGGGCCTTCACATTGAGTCCCTTCTTAAGCTTTGAGAGACTCTAAATAATTTTCAACCACTTATCTTCTTACTTATCATGTGAGGCGTTCCATTTTGAGTTCCTTCTCAAGATTTGAGAGACTCCAAACCATTTACTATCACTTGTGATCTTCTTATTTTCTTTGGTAAGTAAATATATATCCTCATTCATCAATGATGCAATTTATCATGATGTTGCTGCTTAATCTGATTTCAACCATGTTTTCTTAATTTTTTATCTTGTGCGATGTTCTATATCTTTTATTTTACTTTTGTTTGCAGACCATGGGGGTGTCAATAGAAGTTTTTCGGTGCCGTATTGGCTTATTCAATTTCTGCAGGTGCTCCTCAAAGTTATCTGCTGTGCCGTCAAGTGGAAAGAGTATCTCACTCACACATGTTCCTGTTGCTGTGCTTTGTCTACTTCTCTTGATTGCTGGGATTGAGCCTAATCCAGGACCTGATCTGCAGTGCAAATTTTGCAATTTTAAATCTTCTGATTTGGGACAGTTTATCTCTCACTCCAAAATCCATTCGTCAACAAAGAATTTCACGATTATGTGTGGTATGCCGAATTGTCAAGTTCGTTTGGGCTCAGCTGGTTCTTTCAGAACTCATGTCTCAAGAGAACATACAAGGAAAGTCACTCAGAAGGTTGTAAGTGATACTGCTCATTCTTCTTCACATGTTTCATGTCCAGTAAGCACATGTGCTGACAAAATTACTTCAAGAGATCATTACAACAAGCATATGGTAGAACATTTGAAGAAAGGTGACACTTTTCAATGTATTCTTGGAGGTTGTTCTTCTCAAATGTCGTACATTGCTCAGTTCAGGACTCACAACTCACGCAGACATCGTGTATGTCTTGAGGAGGATGGAGTTAATGTAGAAGATCAAGCAGAGGACTTGCCTCAAGAGAATGTTCCTGAGTCTTTTGAAGAAAGTGAAGGTAATGCTTCTGATTTTATTTTAGAGGGTTTTGAATCTGAATCTGGCTCTGATGAAACAGACTTATATCCTGATTTCCTTGTGAAACAAGAACTTGCAAGATTTTATCTTAAACTCGAGTCAGTATTCCTATTACCTTCTAGTACTGTACAGGCTATTTCCGAAGAGATAAAGCTTATGACTGAGCTCATACATTATAGGCTACGAAGAGCTCTTGAAGAAGAACTTAGAGCGCACAATCTGGAGACTGATGTGCTTAATTCAATTGTAATGAAAACCTTCAAGCGTGACACTGTCTTCAATATTCACCACAAGCATGAAGATTCTGAGCAACTTGGAACAATGCATATGCGCTCAAAATTTTGGTCTAAGTATTACCCTTTTATTGAGCCTCAGGAGATATCATTGGGTGTGGATGAAACGGGCAAAGCTCGCAGGGCCCACTTTGTTTCTATGCGTGAATCATTGAAAGCGCTCCTGAAAGATAAGAAAATCAAGAAATTTGTCCTGGAATCTTTTAATCAAAACTCTGGAGATTCTGAGATTCTCCGTGATTATACTGATGGCACTGCTTTCAAAGAACATTGCAAAACACATGAAGGCCCATGTTTGCAAATATTAAAGTTTCAGGACGCTTTTGATTTCAATCCATTAGGAGCATCCTCAGGATTATATAAGCCTGTAGGATTCTACTATACTTTAGGAAACATTCCTCCAATGTACCGATCTAAAGTTGATCTCATCCAGCTAGTATACATGATTTTAGAAACAGACCTGAAGCCATCTCAAGAACAAGAACTTCAAGATTTTGATAAGATGAAAGAGGCATTGAAACCCATTCTTGATGAATTGAGAGATCTGCATGAAAATGGTATTGAAATTGATAATCAGAAAATAAGGGTCTGTTTAATGTTTGCTCTTGGGGATTCTCTTGGACAGCATGTGATTGGAGGTTTTGTTAAAAACTTTTCTTCCTCTGAATTTTCTTGTCGCTTCTGTCCTATGTCAAAAACAGAGTTTCGTCAGAGACCCTTTGAGACTAAACCCCTCCGAACCAGAGAAGAATACAATGAGTATGTCACCATTGCCAAGAAAAAGTGGAGCAAACTTCGGAGAGATGGCCTGAGAGCAAGGAAGAAAGCACTTGAGCAAGCAAAACTGCGTGCTGAAAAAGCTTCCAACACGTGCACTGCGCCTGCAAAGAAGGAGGTCTTGAAGGGACTCATGAGCAAGAGTGCTTACAGTAAAATGTGTGCTGTGAATTTCAGAGGCGTGAAGTATAGACCCTCCCCTCTCAACTCAACCACATTCCATGTAATATCGTCTCAACCACCCTGTTTAGCTCATGATTTGTTTGAGGGTGTTGTTAAAACTGTAACTGCTGAGATTTTAAAGTATTGCATTGAGAAGAAAAACTGGTTTGATCTGAAGTGCCTCAACAGCCGTATTAAATCATTCAAATGCAAAGGGTCAGATGCCCGGGATGCTCCAACACCCTTGAAATCCTTGGACAAATTAAGTGGAAATGCCTGTGAGAACTGGAATATCTTACGCCTTCTTCCCTTTATCATTGGTGATTTGGTTCAAGATCCGCAGGACCCCATGTGGCAACTTTATCTTTTATTGAAGCAGATCTGTGAGTATGTTTGTGCTCCAAGCATAACCAAAGGACAAATTTTATTCCTTCAAGGCCGCATTGAATGCTATTTGTCTCAAGTTCAAGAACTCTTACCATCTTGCCTCACCCCCAAGCATCACTTTCTGTGTCATTATCCTGAATTGATTATTTTGTTTGGCCCACTCATCCGCTTGTTTACTTTAAGGTTTGAGAGTAAACATTCATTTTTCAAAAATGTGGTGAGGGCTTGCAAGAACTACACAAATGTAACTTACACCATGGCCAAAAAATACATGTGCCGTTTTGCTTACGATCATAGTTCTGGCGACATTTTACCTCTTGACCTTGTGTACAACAGCAACTTTACGTTTGGATTAAACCTGAATGCTTTGCCAGAGGATTTAAGGGTAGCCTTCCCACCAAACTTCAATGCTTCTAGTTTTACTGAGCTACGGGAAGTCCAGTTAAATGGAATTGAATATCATAAAGGCTATTGCTTCGTTTTAAGATCTGTTGACGGTACAGGTCTAGAAGTTGGATGTATTGAAATGATTTTGTTGGACGGCAGTAAAAATGAAGTGTCTTTCTTACTACGAGTAAAGAATGCTGAAAATACCTTTCTGGGCTACTACAACATCCAGAAGATATGCAAAGGTGTCAAGTTGGCAACTCTTGAACAACTGCCTGACTACTATGCTCTTCCAACATACAGCAGTAATGAAGGACATGAGTGTTTAACTCTGAAGCATTCAGTAATTACCATGGACTAGGAGCAACATACAATATTTCTTTAGTTTTTTTTTTAATTTTTTAAAATTAAATATGGAAGATCAGTTATCAAAATCTACCATAATAATACAATATTTCTTAAGTTTTCATTATTTTTTTGAAGTTAAATATGGAAGATCAGTTATCAAAATCTACCATAATAATAATAATTTGCCTGGGTAGTATATCAGCCTTGAGAAAGATCACAGCTAATGGTTCTATTATGGTGAGTTGATTTTGCCTCTATCCCCAAACTATTTTAATACCCATATAGCTAAAATGTTCTTCTTTTTCAGGCCACCTGCCATTAAAGAGCAGTGAAGGGAGTCTTAGCTACCCACAACCAGAATGGACTTGCCCCACTAGAAGTCTGATAAAGTTGGCAAATGCCAGGGGTTTTTTACCCACTAACAGAAGACACATTGCAGGTGGTGTATTACAAATTAAAATTAAAAAAATTCTTTCTCTTTATATTAACATTTTGTTTTCATTACAATAACACAATGTTTCTTTTCACCAGGTGTGCTAAAGAAATGAAATAGTCTTTTAAGATGGGTGCATTCAGCATTATCAGGGTGCCAGTTTATTCACAAATGCAGGGATAATTAAATCTAAAAATACTGAGAGAAGGAGAGGCAAGAAACTTTGAAGGTGAAATAGTATAAAGGCAGAGGGAATTGTGCTCAAATCTCCCACGGTCCAGATAATTTAAAGCAGAGTGTGGAGAGTCCTCGTCTTGCTCCTAATGCTCCTGCAGTCAAGTATACCACCAGTTTCTGAGAGTGAGAGTGTGGGCCTTAAAGTAAGTTACTTTCAATAAATCTGACCAATTAATTATGACAGCCATCTTAATTGAAAGCTCCATACTTATAGGTTTTCTCTCCCTTTCTCAGGTACAGCAGCAGGCATGGGGAATTGTACTCAAATCTCCCACGGTCCAGATAATTTGAAGCAGAATGTGGAGAGTCCTCGTCTTGATCCTAATGCTCCTGCAGTCAAGTATACCACCAGTTTCTGAGAGTGAGAGTGAGGGCCTTAAAGTAAGTTACTTTCAATAAATCTGACCAATTAATTATGACAGCCATCTTAATTGAAAGCTCCATACTTATAGGTTTTCTCTCCCTTTCTCAGGTACAGCAGCAGGCATGGGGAATTGTGCTCAAATCTCCCACGGTCCAGATAATTTGAAGCAGAATGTGGAGAGTCCTCGTCTTGATCCTAATGCTCCTGCAGTCAAGTATACCACCAGTTTCTGAGAGTGAGAGTGAGGGCCTTAAAGTAAGTTACTTTCAATAAATCTGACCAATTAATTATGACAGCCATCTTAATTGAAAGCTCCATACTTATAGGTTTTCTCTCCCTTTCAGGTACAGCAGGCATGGGGAATTGTGCTCAAATCTCCCACGGTCCAGATAATTTGAAGCAGAATGTGGAGAGTCCTCGTCTTGATCCTAATGCTCCTGCAGTCAAGTATACCACCAGTTTCTGAGAGTGAGAGTGAGAGTGAGGGCCTTAAAGTAAGTTACTTTCAATAAATCTGACCAATTAATTATGACAGCCATCTTAATTGAAAGCTCCATACTTATAGGTTTTCTCTCCCCTTCTCAGGTACAGCAGCAGGCATGGGGAATTGTGCTCAAATCTCCCACGGTCCAGATAATTTGAAGCAGAATGTGGAGAGTCCTCGTCTTGATCCTAATGCTTCTGCAGTCAAGTATACCACCAGTTTCTGAGAGTGAGAGTGAGGGCCTTAAAGTAAGTTACTTTCAATAAATCTGACCAATTAATTATGACAGCCATCTTAATTGAAAGCTCCATACTTATAGGTTTTCTCTCCCTTTCTCAGGTACAGCAGCAGGCATGGGAATTGTGCTCAAATCTCCCACGGTCCAGATAATTTGAAGCAGAATGTGGAGAGTCCTCGTCTTGATCCTAATGCTCCTGCAGTCAAGTATACCACCAGTTTCTGAGAGTGAGAGTGAGGGCCTTAAAGTAAGTTACTTTCAATAAATCTGACCAATTAATTATGACAGCCATCTTAATTGAAAGCTCCATACTTATAGGTTTTCTCCCTTTCTCAGGTACAGCAGCAGGCATGGGGAATTGTGCTCAAATCTCCCACGGTCCAGATAATTTGAAGCAGAATGTGGAGAGTCCTCGTCTTGATCCTAATGCTCCTGCAGTCAAGTATACCACCAGTTTCTGAGAGTGAGAGTGAGGGCCTTAAAGTAAGTTACTTTCAATAAATCTGACCAATTAATTATGACAGCCATCTTAATTGAAAGCTCCATACTTATAGGTTTTCTCTCCCTTTCTCAGGTACAGCAGCAGGCATGGGGAATTGTGCTCAAATCTCCCACGGTCCAGATAATTTGAAGCAGAATGTGGAGAGTCCTCGTCTTGATCCTAATGCTTCTGCAGTCAAGTATACCACCAGTTTCTGAGAGTGAGAGTGAGGGCCTTAAAGTAAGTTACTTTCAATAAATCTGACCAATTAATTATGACAGCCAGCTTAATTGAAAGCTCCATACTTATAGGTTTTCTCTCCCTTTCTCAGACACAGCAGCAGGCAGAGGGAATTGTGCTCAAATCTGCCACGGTCCAGATAATTTGAAGCAGAGTGTGGAGAGTCCTCGTCTTGATCCTAATGCTCCTGCAGTCAAGTATACCACCAGTTTCTGAGAGTGAGAGTGTGGGCCTCAAAGTAAGTTACTTTCAATAAATCTGACCAATTAATTATGGCAGCCAGCTTAATTGAAAGCTCCATACTTATAGGTTTTCTATCCCTTTCTCAGGTACAGCAGCAGGCATGGGGATTTGTGCTCAAATCTCCCACGGTCCAGATAATTTGGAGCAGAATGTGGAGAATATTTTTCTTATATGTATGCCTTTAGTACAGGCAGCTATGAACTCATGGATTTTAAGAAGCTTATTTTCTGAGTAAAGTTTCAACCTTTTAGAAGTTTGTGAAACTTATCTTTTTGATAGGGCTTACATATCAATAGAAGGTTGAATTTCTCACTACCAGTTTTTTGTAAGGTAACTTTTTTATTTATTCTACCTTAATGTTTATTATTTCCTTGATAATTAACAGCGCTTTTGCACTGCTTACAGGTTATACATCTATTAAAATTTTATTGATTTACCTCCCTTTTGTACTTATCATGAAGTAATCACAGAAGATTTAAAAAATGTAAGGCATTTTGGTGTCCCACCTGGCAGTAAACTGTCATCAGCTGAAGGTTAGTATTGTGGGAAATTGTTTATTTTTATTTGGAGTAAAATTTTAGCAACTTACTATGTCTTTTTTCTTTACAGAATGTATTGAAGATTTTGCTTTTTGTGTGAATTCTGGACTTTACCATATAATTAAAAAGTGGACTTTTTAAGCTATTTTTTTTTCATTTCAACTTACTCTGAAGTGTAGTCAACATTTCCTCATCCTTGGCACCTGCTTTTTATAAGCCAGCGGCATTATCTCTGATCCCTCCCCTCATCAAACTTGGTGGCGAAGGATTTAGTATGCTGCACATTGCTTTCTCTGCATATCGTGAGTTTACTGACTTCAAAGTATTGATTGATAATTAGCTTTGTTATGTGATGGTGCTGTACTCTGCTAATCTTAGTGTGGAGTAGTTTGTCAGTTTAAAATGCAAAACAAAAGTTATGCAGTTGCAACTGCAAAACTTTTAGTTCTGCAGTTTAAACTGACAAACTCATTAGTTCTACAGTTTAAACTGCAGAACTAAGGAAAAAGTTAGCCAGTTTAAACTGGCCAACTACTACACACTAAAGTTAGTAGAGTACATTCTTAGTTTAAGCCTTTAAAGCCTACTGTGATTTTCTAAAGTAGCACGAAACTTTTCCGTGCTCTTAGATAGAATCACAGACAGGTGCATGGCTCAGACACATCCGTAGTTGTTTGATCAGAGGATGGAATCTTTCCGTAATTTTTCAGTTAAAATGATAGGATCTTATCGTACACAGACCCTCTGTGATTTTTCTGTAGGTCTATAACGGAACTGCTACGGAATTCTGTAGTCCTTCCGTAATCCTCTACGGTTGACTACAGAACTTCCGGGTAAATAATTGACCAGACATTTTCTGTGGCTTTTTCCGTGGTTACTTTTCACAGTGTACCGTATATTACCATATATTACTCCATATTACCTGTATTACTGGTAATATATATTACCTCGTACACGGCGAGGGCTAGTTGGCGACCCCTCGTGTCCCAGGAGCGAAGCTGGACCTTAAAATTTTGGCCACTATTCCTGAATATTTCAAGAAGGATCAGTTCATTCGCTGGCTGCAGTGTCGCGGCTTGCCCTGCTCAAGTAACCAAAGCAAGGCCGATCTCATTCGACGGTGAGTTGAAGTTTCTTTCCAGCTGCCTTGTCTGCTATGCTAAAATTGTTTTGAATAATTTAATTATCGATTTCTGTCTTCCTACAGCATCCAAAAAAGGGTAGCAACCGGCCGCAGCCATATTTTGGATGTGGCTGTTGATGGTGGGAAGTGGTTGGAGGCGAAGAGGAAGAGAGTGTTGGAGGAGGCAGGTGCACAGGTGAGCTGTTTGTGCTGTATGTTTTTCACTTTGCCACTACACTGTCCTACTTTTTATTTTCCTGCGTTGTTCTTATTTCCATGTCTTAGGATGGAACACGGAGACCTCTTCTGCCTATTACAGGATGGCAAAACTTTCCTGGCCATGACATTCCTTGTATGTTCAATGAAGGAGATGTGTACTTCTGGATTGTGGAGAGTGTGCCCCAGGTACTACCAGACCTCCTACAAGTAGAAGAAGAAGTACCCTAGGATGATGAAGAGCATCAAATTCCACCTGGCAGCAAGGAGGCATTCAGAAGAGGCCGAAGATTTATTAAATCTAATTATGTGCTCAGTGTGAAAGATAAAGATTCTCAGGATCTATATTTTTTGAAAGCTGAAGTCTTGGCATCCATGAAAAGGGAAAAAAGGTATGTTACGGCAACTATTTCGAAGAAGTCAGGAAGTGTCCTAGACGCTTCCTGCACTTGCACTCAGCGGGCAATGGGGCGTTGCTCCCATGTAGCTGCACTTCTACTGTATGTCTCCATTTGGGTAGACAAACATGGATGTAGAGGTAAGTATACTGACCCAGGTGAAATGTGATTATACTCAAATTTGGATCAATTCTAAATGATTATATATTGTTATGTATTGTAAAAACTGTTTGATAATCACTCTCCGTCAATATTTCAATTGTGATTCTACATATCTTTGAAAAATTGTGAGACATAAGCTTCAGGTGAAATCGTGTAAGTGCAAACTTCTATTTCAGGTCAGGTGATGTTGATTGGTGGTAGTATTATTGAAGTCTTATGTTCCTTTTGAGCATGCTCTTCATTCCAGGTGGCAGCATTTCATCTGTTATTTCTGTCCTCCCAGACCTTTTTTCAATGGTGAAAGCAAAGCGTCAATGTTAGGAACATGCACTCATAACTGCTAATTAATTAATTGACACATAACATTTTCTTCCTCTTGTTTGTGACCATGAACTGTCCCTTAGGGCCAGTCACTAACACATTTGACTGAAATAATTTTGTATGAGTGTGGCAAATCTTGTCAATTACAAGTCTTTACTAAAATCTCAAAGTTCATTATATGGGGTAGCAATAACTGAAACACACAATTGTTTCATCCCCATCAAATTTCTTTGACTCTGGCATGCCTGTATCAGCAGTTATTCAAAGTATTTTAAATGAAGAAATAACGCATGTTTGTGTCATTTGTAATCAATAGAAGCCAGCATGCCTGTGATGTTGCATGTTTTTTTTAACGTTAAAGAAGCCAAATACCCTAACAAGAAGTCTGTTTGTTTGTCATTGTCATTGCATGTTACAGTGTTTGTTTTGATGTAGGCCTACTCTTTTCCCATTGGTTAGTATTACTGCATGATTTCTGTTTGACTACTTTTTAAACCAAGCTTTGTAAAGTAGATTTTCATCAAGTAAATTTGTTTTTCTAAAAAGGAAACTGACGATTACTTTGAAAGGGGAGATTTGGTGGAGGGTGCGTGTGACTAACAGTTTCATTTTTGAATTTGGTTGCAATTAATGCTTTACTTTGACAGGGTTTTGTAGTTGCTTTCTTTACATTGAAATAAAATTTTCTATTTCACTATCCATTGATATTTATTACTCACATCCTCATCAGATAAACAAATACTTATGTACACCATTAAAAAGCTTACACTATTATAAAAAATAATACTTCATCACAAACTTATCAAACAGTCAAGGCTTATATTATTATATTCTATTATCATAGAACATGCTGCACTTGTAGATTAATTAGGAAGCCAATTATAAACATAATTTGATCAAGTTTAGGGAGCATAGTGTTATGAACCTTCTTTAGAATATGGAAAACTTTAAACTTACGAACTATGTACTCTACAAAAATTCTGGCTGAAGCTATTTCTTGACCTCATCTACAGTCATATTTGTCCCAACACCACGCCGGTGGGCTTTTGATAAGATGTATGCCCCAATGAATTTTACCTTTCTAGCCATTGGGGCCTTAATATCAGCTGGTGGGTTGTCTAAGTCAATTTTTTCACCTAAATTTTCCAACTCAGCAAGTGCCTCGTCAACTTTTTGGAGACGATCAGGGTCATTTAGGTAGACATACATGTCATTGATACAGTTTTCTTCAGAAGCCAGGCTGTCTTTGTAGACTTGTCTATTTTTCCTTGCATCCTTTTCAAGTTTTTTCTTTAGAGGAAGGAGCATCCTTAGTGCTCTCTCATTCTCAGTTCTGAGGGCATCTGTCTGAACTAATTCTGCCGGTGTCTTAAGCATACTTATCCAGTTTTTTTAGATAATTAGCGGCATTACCGGCTGTCAAATAGCCCTCCTTGATCCCGTCTTCAATAAATGCAATAACTGCATCGGTGTCATGCACCCTTGCCATTGGACTCACTTCTTTATTCATCGAACGATTTCGGGAATCTATGTGAAATAGTATTCTCTTAATACTTGGAAGAGAATTTCTGATAGTTTCTTTTGATTTTTGCTCTTTGCCCTTTGTTAAGATATAAGCCTTCACGACGGGGTCATCATCCGTCACCTGGGGAAACATTTCCTTAAGTCTTGATTTCACGGATTTGTTGGTGTTATCTGCAACAGAAAAAAACATAAGAAAAGTCACCCTGACATTAAAACAAAAAATTAAATATGTAAGCAGAAACGTACCCTTGTTTTCATGATTCTCCGTTTCACTATTATTTCCTTTACATTCTGATATTTCGAGGTCGCTATCCTCATCACAAGACTTAGAATCTACCAAAAATAAAATACATTAAATTTTAATCTTTGAATGTGCATCAACATTTGTAGGAAAAGGGTTTTCAAGAAAACATAAATACCATCAACTTTGTCCTTTTCGAGCATTACAACTACTCCAACTTTTGACAATTTTTTTTCTAAAAGTGTCATCTGTTCTGCCGTGAAGGACCCTTCGATGTCCTTGCCGTCAAGCACACGAAGCCCTGGCCTGTGTGCTTCTGCAATCTGTTTACTGGCCCTTCCCTTAGTCATTTTTGCCAGTTCAAGAGTATGCGTTTCCAAATGGACGGCCATGTTACCAGAGCGCTTCCAAACCCCACAGATGCAACATTTTCTGTGATAATGCTGCAAATCACGCTTTTTAATCTGAAATCAAACAGGCAAATGACATCAATACTCTCAAAACAAAATTAATGTCAATCTGACATTTTTAAAGAAAACACATAATTGTTACTACATCGATGTTGTAAAAACTTAAATCAGTGCATAATGATTTGAAAGAACATCGCCCTAAACTGTTTAAATATCTGTACCTTTTCCACTTGACTTTTCTTTAATCTTTTCTTTTTGGGCTGATCTACTAGCATAATGACATTCGCCTTTCTTTTTGGAGGTCTGTCTGAGTTTGAGGGTCGTGTTTCATCTTTCTCCTCTTGTGCTGTCGTCACAACAGATTTCACTGATTTGCCCTTGTCTGTATCAGTGTCACTGTCACTGTCACTAGAGACAGGACCGAATTCAGAGCCCTGCAACAAATTGTAACATCCAAATTTCAAATGCAAATTGTTTAAATGATCGTAAATGTTTGGAGAATTCTAGAAAACGGACTTACAGAGGAAGAACCCCAGTTTTCTTCTTCAGAATCAGGACAATCGATCACCCTCCTGCTGTTGATACCTCCAAGACCTTCATCAGCCTACGAAAAGAAAAGAAAAATAATTTTAAAAAATCGTGTGTTAAACATTGTCTGTATTTTCTTTATTGAATAGTTCTGTTTTACTTACAGCTCCACAGTCCGTGTCCCTGTGATCCGTGAGAGATATAGTGACGACTTCATCTCCAAAAGTTAATTGGAAAAGCCAAGGCATTTGCTTTATAAAAAAACATAGCAAAAGCCCGAGATCATCAATCTTGACGTCAATTCTAGAGATAAGTAAGGGGTCTTGGCGTGCCGCCCATCTGTCGTCGTCTATGAAGCGACGATATTTCCGCCAAAGAAAGTCAGCCAAGCCCCTCAATTTTAGGTCTTCGATTCCTGTAACAAAAGTGAAGAATTTTAAAAATTAAAACTTCTAATGTTATAATAACCTGAGGCTTCCTCAGTACATACTTATGATATCTGATGGTAATATTTTATCATAAATGAGCTTTTTGAATAATTTTGAATACTTGTTATAATCTAGTTTATCTTGTATGAGCTCATTACGAATTCTTGTGTCAAGCCCTTCTATCGCCGGGTCAACCATTGCGAGATCTGCATCGTCCTGGGAGAAAAGAGTTTCACTTAATAATATAACTAAAACAAAATAATTCACAAAAATGCAGACTAATTATCAGTGCTATTACTTCGTCAAATTCCATAGTCTTACTCGAGCCAGGTCTACTCGGTTCAATTACAGGTGGTTGACTTGATTTTTCACTGGTCTCTGGTACATCCTGTGCGAAAAATAAATATAAAGTTTATGCAATATGAATGAATTTCGTATGACGTGTTCTGAATAAAAACCGTACATCTGGAGAACTGGGCTCATCCATTTTATTAGATTTCTCCGTTTCCTCTGACGGAAACGTTTGTGTCACTGGAGATTTCGGGTCTTCAGGGCTACTTTTGTCATCCTGTGTAATAAAAAATGAAAGTTGTTTTTAATATAACCTAATTTCTTACGAGGTGTTTTAAATTATAACCGTACATCTAAATCACTGGTTGTATCCGATTGCTTCTGCATAGTTGCAGCCTGTTGTATGGCAATGTCCACATCAACTTTAGTTTCAAAAGATACACTTTGTTGACAAGCAGCTTCAGGCACACTGGAATTATTACTTTTAGTTGTTCCTGATGAAGCTACACTGGAGACAGCTTTCTCCAATTTATCTGCGTGCAGGAAAGGACCACCAACTGCGGGAACACTAGCAGGATAACCTTCAGTGCCTTTTGATAAAGGTAAACTGGGCACAGCCTTCTCCAGTTTATCTGCCTGCAGGGAATGGCCAGCAACTTCAGGGACATTTGGAGACTGCTGAAAAAGCAGAAAAGCCAACATTCGTGAGCATATAATGATGCACTGATTAATAAGACAATTTTAATCGTATCTTCTCAAAGGTGTTTCCTACTTGACTAAGTGCCTGATCCTCTACAGCAGTCGCAGATTTGTCGAAAGCGCCAGACATTTCCTTTTCTGTAAGGGCTTCAGGCTCCTGAAAAGCATAAGATTTCTACATTCGTTATTGAAAAGTCAAATGACTGCGCCCATAAACACAGTTTATGTTCATCTCACCTTGTCATTGGGTTGAATATTTTCAGAAACAGTGTCCTAAGAAATGGCAGTGACTGCAGCAGGATTCTCTGTTTCGTCTGGTACATTGAATTTTGTAGGAAACAATAATGATATTTCTTTACCAAGGTCATCAATGCACTTCTTCTTTTCATCAACCGTCGACTGTCTGCGCAGTGCCCTGACTTTGCGCTTTAGTCTACCGATAGTGCTTTTATCACAACCTGTCAAAAAACCGATTCCTGAGTAGAATTACATTTGAAAATGCAATAAAAATATTTTCTTTGCGCTCAAATATTTACCTTCTAAGTCCTTTTTGGTTATTACATTCAAATAATGAATTACTTTTAGCTGAGCATCGTTAAGCCCATCAACATCAAGAGAGAAGGAATTTGATGCGAATGCATCATCCTTTACTGGACTCGTGACTGTAGTCGTCCGAGGAAACTTTAAGGATCTCTTACAGCTGGTCGCCATGTTCACTGAAAACTGAAAATGTCTTTTATTAAAATATATCCAAGGCTAGATTGCAGTTTTATGCGAAAGCAATGCTGGCGTGACATTAAAAAGACTGATGTCAAACTAGCATCAGTTGCACAAAGGCAACCTTAATTCTAAAAGGCTCGGTCTAATATCTGAGCTCCCCCGTTAATTACATTGAAAATGATATATCCCTGCCACAGATAATGTTAGTTTAACATGGGTTGATATTCTGCGTTAAATGTCAATTCAACATATGTCCTCTGATGCTAGTCTGACATTGAACTAAGACAAATGCCAATTTCTGATGTCAAACTAACATCGTAGTTGAGGTAAGACTTCTTAAAATATGAATTGTACAGCAAGACTTATGTGCTAACGTTATCATTATTTTCCAGTCTATTTCGCTCACAGGAAACTCCTTCACAAAACATTTCATGTTTGTAAAGGTACAATACTTAAACAAATGTATACTAGTGTTTACATAAGTACACTTGAGTTTAAATGTCCTCCTGTCACCACATTTCTGTTTTCAATTGTCAGGTCATTGTTCCGAAAAGGCAACGAATGAGGTGTCTTTCTCTATGTGATGGAGTTGCAACAGGCCTTCACATTCTTAGTGACAAATAACATATTGATATGGAAGCATATTTCAGTAGTGAAATCGATGAAAACTGTCTCACACTAAAACAAGAGCGTTTTTTTGGAAGAATGATTAAATTAGGGGTTATGCGAAACATAAATAAAAATCTTCTTTCAAGTTTACTTCCGATCGACCTCCTTCTTGCCGGGACTCCATGTAATGAGCTGAGTTTGGTCAACTGGAGTGGGAGAGGATTGCAAGGTCTGTACAGTACTAAATCATTGGAAATAACTTTGCCGGTAAGCCAAACTTTTATAAATTGTCTTACTTTCTATGGTGTTTTCAGATCCCAAATCTAGTGGCCACTTGTTCTATAAATTTAAGTTTATCAAGGAGTATCTAGAGAGCAAAATGGCCATGGCGAACCGCCCGTTCTTTTTTTTACTCGAAAACACAGCACATATGAAGAAAGAAGTGAAATATACAATTACAAAGTATGTCGTCTGTGAGAATCACGCCACTCATTTCCTTCACGAATGCAGTTGTAGTGTTTTTATCATCTATTTGTGTCTTTTCCTATAACAGGGAGCTGAACTCTCTAGGACCAGTCAAATGCTGTGCATCACAGTTCCAGCATATGAAAAGAGAGAGGTAAGAGTATGAGATACATGCATACATAATTTCAGCGTCTATTATTGTGAATGGAAAATTATGCTTAAAGATATTTACAGCAAGCGTTTAAATCAGATTGGCGTTGAGAAATTTAAGATGTACGATATTTTTTGGTCAATTAATCATTTTTAACTATCCCAGGCTTTTTATAAAATCATAAAGTGCTTCAGGGACACCATTTAGAGTAGGAAGAGCACGTACTTTCAAGTAAATGTGACAATGGTTAAACATCTGTAGCACTGCTTTGATGTTTTCAACTACATCTCTACATTCATCGTCTGACAAAAGCCAACTAAAAGAAATAAATTTCAGTTTTGGAAAGCTTACAACTGGAAAATGAATGGGATCTTTCACCTCACATAAACTAGGTAGATGTACGCCAGACCACGTCTCGCGTAACAGGCTTCGCGATATCTCGCGAAACACTTACGCTGCGACGCGCCTGCGGACATCTACCTAGGCCTGCGGCGCTGTCAGTATGGATACCGATGCCATAAAAACACGCTCCGAGTAACGAAACAGTAAGCGCCATTTAATTTCACTCGTGCAGACGGTTCCAGCGATATGCTAGTCTGTGAAGCGACAAGCAGGCCCGCCCTACCGCCAAACGTCGTTGCCAGCTCCCCTTTGCTACGCTGGCAGCTCAGTCTCGGCAGGGCTTACCAACTAGGCCTGCCGGCAACGTTCGGTCGGCCCGACCCAAAAAGCCTCAAAGCGTCTTCTTCACTTTAAAATTATCGGGCGCTTCGGCCCGAAACTGGCATTGGTAATATTAAAGTTTGTAACGGTGAACCACCGTAACTACAGCCCTCCCTTTTGCTTTGAAAACGCGCTGCTAGTATAGGAATTATAGAGCCGTGTTTTTAAACGGTCACTACTTACGTACAACTCTCAAATTCGGTTTATGGGACTGCAAAATTACCCAAAACCCATTACACGACATGCAGCATAGTGTTTTCAGTTTATTTCGGTCGTCGATAGGGCTTTAGTGCCAAAACTGTAAGAGGTAGAGCAGGAAACAGGACAAAATTTTGTGGCCCAGAGGGTGGCAAAATGACGCAAAACACATGACACGATACCCATCGTGATGTTTTCGGATATTTCGCTCGTCGACGTGGCTGTAGCGCCGAAACGGTAAGAGATGAGCCATGAGAACGGACGAAATTTTTGGCCCAAAGGGTCGCAAAATGACGCAAAACCCATGACACGATGCCCAACGTGATGTTTTTCGGATATTTCGCTCGTCGACGTGGCTGTAGCGCCGAAACGGTAAGAGATAGAGAGAAACGGACAAAATTACGGCCCCAAAGGGTCGCAAAATGACGTCAAACCCATGACACGATGCCCAACGTGATGTTTTCGGATATTTCGCTCGTCGACGTGGCTGTAGCGCCGAAACGGTAAGAGATAGAGCGAAACGGACAAAATTTTGGCCCAAAGGGTCGCAAAATGACGTCAAACCCATGACACGATGCCCAACGTGATGTTTTCGGATATTTCGCTCGTCGACGTGGCTGTAGCGCCGAAACGGTAAGAGATAGAGCGAAACGGACGAAATTTTGGCCCATAGGGTCCTAACTCGACGAGATACCCCTTAGGAGACCATAAAATTTTATTAAAAATATTTTTATTTTTCAGTTCTGCAAAACTTTAATAATTTTTTTCAGTGCCTTAATGAGGGTTGGCAGGATTTGCACCAAGCGTTTCGGTGTCTAGGAGTGACCCTTAAGATACCCTAAAAATTTCAACTCTCTAGCTCAACTCCTTCGAGTGGAACAGACAGACAGACAAACAGACAGACAGACAGACAGACAGACACCAGATCGATTGCATAAGCCCGCTCTGAAGCTTTTTCAAAGCAGAAGGGCGGGCTAAAAATCTGAGAAATACACAACTCTACGCGTTTATTAAGGACTTTTTTTTTTCCAAATTTGACGCTGCAGCGGCTAAACGGTGCGAGATACGGCCAAACGCACGAAATTTCCGTCCGAAGGGTTGCAACTCGTCGAAGTACCAGGAACGACACCCAGCATGCCTTCAGCGAAGACTTTTTCGCCCTTAAGTCACGCAGTAGCGGCTAAACCGTAAGAGATACGGCCAAACGGACGAAATTTTCGTCCAAAGAGTCGCAACTTGCCGAGGTACCCCTTAGGACACTGTAAAAAAATATTTATTTTTAAAATTATTTTTTTCGAAAGTGTAAATTAATTTTAAACGGCGTCAATTTTTGAGCTAGAATGCCTATTTTCGAACCCGACCGAGCTTTTTGGGCAAAGAAGCTACAGTAAAAATTTCAACTCGATATCTCAGCTCGTTCTCGAGTTATCGTGCGGACAGACACACAGACAGACAAACATTGAACTTTTTTAGCACTCCAGTGGCGTAATAGGCTTCGCTTCGCTCAGCCAATAAGGATGCAATAATTTCGAAAATTATTTGAACCCTTGTCGTCAAATCGAGGAACGCCATTGAAATGCACTCAAAAGGGCAGTTTTGACGATGTACGGGCAAGGGTAGTTTGGGATTATCGATAAATGTCAGCACTTTTGAGTTATGCACTTGCTGACTGGTTCATATACGATTCGAGAAACAAAACAGTGGGCACCATTGAATTGCACTCGTGCAAACGGTTCCGGCGATATGCCGGTCTGATGGGCGCAAATCTGAATGAGACCCACGTAGCTTACATTGGGTAAAATTGTGGCACTTGTAGATGGCTTTGGCTCAGTGTGCTTCTTGGCTTCCTCACCATTACTGTCATTAGAAAGAGCCACATTGTCGTCTGTTTCTTTCTCAGCATTCTGATCGAAAGAGATGGAGGAGTTGGTGCTATTGTCTTCCTGACCTGTGAAACTGACCATTGATTCTTTCTGTATGGGGGGAAGAGAGGAGCGTAATGAATAATATACACAGACACAACATGGCTCTGGAAAGAAAACCTCAACAGAGGGCAATCTTTTTTTTACCTCAGAGGTACACTCGGGAGCGAAAATGAGGGAAGAAATATCCTTGGAGGAACCATCCTTGCACTCCACTGCAGAACCATTCCCGTCAGACTCAGATTTTAAGGAATCGATCTTATTGCTAGCTGATCCTTTATCACTAGGTAGATGTACGCCAGACCACGTCTCGCGTAACAGGCTTCGCGATATCTCGCGAAACACTGTTACGCTGCGACGCGCCTGCGTACATCTACCTAGGCCTGCGGCGCTGTCAGTATGGATCAGGATGCCAAAAACGCTTCGAGTACCGAAACAGTGGGCGCCATTAAATTTCACTCGCGCAGACGGTTCCGGCGGTATGCTAGTCTGTGATAAGCGAAAATCAGAGAAATACACAACTCTACGCGTATATTAAGGACGTTTTGTCCAAATTTGACGCTGCAGCGGCTTAACCGCGCGAGATACGGCCAAACGGCCGAAATTTCCGCCCAGAGGGTCGCAACTCATCAAAATACCTCGGAAACGACACCCAACATGCATTTCTAGGACTTTTCTTCCTTAAGTCACGCAGTAGCGGCTAAACGGTAAGAGATACGGCCGAACGGACGAAATTTTCGCCCAAAGGGTCGCAACTCGAGGTACCCTTAGGACACTGTAAAAAATATTTATTTTTAAAATTATTATTTCGCAAATGTTAATTAATTTTTAACGGTGTCAATTTTTGAGCTATAATGCCCATTTTCGAACTCGACTGAGCTTTTTGGGCAAGGAAGCTACAGTAAAAATTTCAACTCGATATCTCAACTCGTTCTCGAGTTATCGTGCGAACAGACACACACACACACAGACAGACAGACAGACAGACAGACAACGAACTTTTTTAGCACTTCAGTGGCGTAATAGGCTTCGCTTCGCTCAGCCAATCAAACAAAATTTTCTGAATGTGGAGAGGGGAAAAACATGTACCATTTACTAGGTAGATGTACGCCAGACCACGTCTCGCGTAACAGGCTTCGCGATATCTCGCGAAACACGTTACGCTGTGACGCTGCCCTGCGTACATCTACCTAGGCCTGCGGCGCTGTCAGTATGGACTAGGGTGCTATAAAAAATATGCTTGAAATAACGAAACAGTGGACGCCAAAAAATTTCACTCGTGCAGACGGTTCCGGCGATATGCTGGTCTGTTGATAAGCGAATATCTGAGAAAAATACAACTCTAAGCGCATATTAAGGACTTTTTGTCGGAATTTGACGCTGTAGCGGCTTGACGGTGCGAGATACGGCCAAACGGACGAATTTTCCGCCCAGAGGGACGCAACTCGTCGAAATACCTCGGCAAGGACACCCAACATGCAATTTTAGGACTTTTCTTGCTTTAGTCATGCAGTAGCGGCTAAACGGTAAGAGATACGGCCAAACGGACGAAATTTTCGCCCAGAGGGTCGCAACTCGCCAAATTACCTCTTCGGACACTGAAAAAAATTATTTATTTTTAAAAATTATTTTTTCGAAAATGTCAATTAATTTTTAACGGTGTCAATTTTTGAGCTAGAATGCCCATTTTCGAACTCGACCGAGCTTTTTGGGCAAGGAAGCTACAGTAAAAATTTCAACTCGATATCTCAACTCGTTCTCGAGTTATCGTGCGGACAGACACACACACACACAGACACACACACAAACATTGAACTTTTTTAGCACTCCAGTGGCGTAATAGGCTTCGCTTCGCTCAGCCAACTAGGTAGATGTACGCCAGACCACGTCTCGCGTAACGGGCTTCGCGATATCTCGCTGTTACGCTGTTACGCTGTGACGCGCCTGCGTACATCTACCTAAGCCTGCGGCGCTGTCAATATAGACTAGGTAGATGTACGCCAGACCACGTCTCGCGTAACAGGCTTCGCGATATTTCGCGAAACACTGTTACGCTGGGACGCGCCTGCGTACATCTACCTAGGCCTGCGGCGCTGTCAGTATGGAAAAGGATGCCATAAAAAACGCTTCGAGTAACGAAACAGTAAGCGCCATTAAATTTCACTCTTGCAGACGGTTCCGGCGATATGCTATTCTCTGATAATCGAATATCTGAGAAATACACAACTCTACGCGTATATTAAGGACTTTTTGTCGAAATTTGACGCTGCAGCGGCTAAACGGTAAAAGATACGGCCAAACGGACGAAATTTCCGCCCGCAGGGTCGCAACTTGTCGAAATACCCCGGAGACGACACCCAACATGCCTTTTGAGGACTTTTCTTCCTTTAGTCACGCAGTAGCGGCTAAACCGTAAGAGATACGGCCAAACGGACGAAATTTTCGCCCAAAGGGTCGCAACTCGCCGAGTTACCCCTTAGGACACTGTGAAAAAATATTTATTTTTAAAATTATTTTTTTCGAAAATGTAAATTAATTTTTAACGGTGTCAATGTTTAAGCTAGAATGCCCATTTTCGAACTCGACCGAGCTTTTTGGGCAAAGAAGCTACAGTCAAAATTTCAACTCGATATCTCAGCTCGTTCTCGAGTTATCGTGCGGACAGACACACAGACACACAGACACACAGACAAACAAACATTGAACACTTTCAGCACTCAAGTGGCGTAATAGGCTTCGCTTCGCTCAGCCAACAATCACAATACTCTGTACTGTAATTAGAGGAACACATAGCAAACAGACCTAAAACGAGTTTTTAAAATGAGGCTTGCAGCATTCGGAACATTTAAAATACTTAGGTAACTTCTTTCTTTGGTCCTTTACACAATGTAAGTGGTAGTAATCCCTGCAATTGGGCCCAGCACAAAACAAGCAGGCCCGACCTACCGCCAAACGACGCTGCCAGCTCCGCTTTGCTACGCTCGCAACACCGTTCGGCAGGGGGCGTGCCTGCTTGGACTGCTGTCAGCGTTCGGTCGGGCCTTCGGCCCGACCTCAAAGTCTGAAAGCGTCTTCTTGGCTCTTCAGTTATGGGGCCTGCGGCCCGTACGGGCATTCCTTTCGGAAACATTGGAAGTTTGTAACGGTGAACCACCGAGCGCAGGCAGTTGAAGATTTAAAGAGCCGTATAATTCAAAGCGGTTACTAATTCCGCACAACGCCCAAAATTTCGGTTTATAGGGCTGCAAAACAACGCAAAACCCATTACAGGACATCGAGCATAGTGTTTTCAGTTATTTCGGTCGTCGATAGGGCTGTAGCCGCCGAAACGGTAGGCGACAGAGTAAAACAGGCCCCCCCAAAGGATCGCAAAATGACGCAAAACCCATGACACGATACCGAACGTGATGTTTTCGTATATTTCGGTCGTCGACGTGGCTGAAGCGCCAAAACGGTAAGAGATAGAGCAAAACGGACGAAATTTTGGCCCAGAGATACCCCTTAGAAGACCATAAGAGTTTATCGAAAATATTTTTTGGTTTTTCATAAACGCAAAACTTTAATAATTTTTTTCAGTGCCTTAATGAGGGTTGGCAGGATTTGCACCAGGCGTTTGAATGTCCGGGAGTGACCCCTAAGATCTCCTTAAAATCTCAACTCTATAGCTCAACTCCTTCGAGTGGAACAGACAGACACACAGACAGACACAAGGTCGTTTACACGCGATATTTCGCGAAACACTGTTACGCTGCGACGCGCCTGCGTACATCTACCTAGGCCTGCGGCGCTGTCAGTGTAGATTAGGATGCCTTAAAAATACGCTTAAAATAACGAAATAGTAGGCGCAAAAAAATTTCATTCGTGCAGACGGTTCCGGCGATATGCTAGTCTGTGATAAGCGATAATCTGAGAATTACACAACTCTGAGCGTATATTACGGATTTTTTGTCGAAATTTAACGCTGCAGCGGCTTAACGGTGCGAGATACGGCCAAACGGACAAAATTTCCGCCCAGAGGGTCGCAACTCGTCGAAATACCTCGGAAACGACACCCAACATGCATTTTTAGGACTTCTCTTCCGTTAGTCACGCAGTAGCGGCTAAACGGTAAGAGATACGGCCAAACGGACGAAATTTTCGTCCTACGGTTCGCAACTCGCCGAGTTACTTCTTAGGACACAAAGAAAAAAATATTTATTGAATTTTTTTTTTTTGGAAAATGTAAATTAATTTTTAACGGTGTCAATTTTTGAGCTAGAATGCCCATTTTCGAACTCCACCGAGCTTTTTGGGCAAGGAAGCTACAGTAAAAATTTCAAGTCGATATCTCAACTTGTTCTCGAGTTATCGTGCGGACAGACACACAAACAGACAAACAAACAAACAAACAAACAAACAGACAGACAGGAGCCAAATCCGATCAGTGAAGTTATAGGCTTCGCTATCGCTCAGCCAATTAGGGTGCTATAAAAAATATGCTTGAAATAACGAAACAGTGGACGCCAAAAAATTTCACTCGTGCAGACGGTTCCGGCGATATGCTGGTCTGTGATAAGCGAATATCTGAGAAAAATACAACTCTAAGCGCATATTAAGGACTTTTTGTCGGAGTTTGGCGCTGCAGCGGCTTAACGGTGCGAGATACGGCCAAACGGACGAATTTTCCGCCCAGAGGGTCGCAACTCTTCGAAATACCTCGAAAACAACACCCAACATGCATTTTTAGGACTTTTCCTCCTTTAGTCACGCAGTAGCGGCTAAACGGTAAGAGATACGGCCAAACGGACGAAATTTTCGCCCAAAGGGTCGCAACTCGCCGAGTTACCCCTTAGGACTTTGTAAAAAAATATTTATTTTTAAAATTATTTTTTTCGAAAATGGAAATTTATTTTTAACGGTGTCAATTTTTGAGCTAGAATGCCCATTTTCGAACTCGACCGAGCTTTTTGGGCAAGGAAGCTACAGTAAAAGTTTCAGCTCGATTTCTCTACTGGTTCTTGAGTTATCGTGCGGACAGACAGACAGACAGACAGACAGACAAACAGACAAACAGACAGACAGACAGGAGCCAAATCCGATCAGTGAAGTAATAGGCTTCGCTATCGCTCAGCCAATAAACTAGGTACGGAATATGTACGCCAGAAACGTCTCGCGTAACAGGAGCTCTCGCGATATCTCGCGAAACACTGTTACGGCTTTCGACGCGCCTTTTTACTATCTACCTACGCCTGCGGCGGTGTCAGTGTAGATTAGGATGCCATAAAAATACGCTTTAAATAACGAAATAGTAGGCTCGAAAAAATTCATTCGTGCAGACGGTTCCGGCGATATGCTAGGCTGCGTGATAAGCGAAAAATCTGTTTTTACACATCTCTAGCGTGTATTTTAAGGACTTAATGTCCAAATTCAACGCTGTAGCGGCTAAACGGTAAGAGATACGGCCAAACAGACGAAATTTTCGCCCAGAGGGTCGCAACTCGTCGAAATACCTCGAAAACGACACCCAACATGCATTTTTAGGACTTTTCTTCCTTTAGTCACGCAGTAGCGGCTAAACGGTAAGAGATTCGTCCAAACGGACGAAATTTTCGCCCATAGAGCCGCAACTCGCCGAGTTACCCTGGAAACGACACCCAACATGCTTTTTGAGGACTTTTCGCCCTTTAGTCACGCAGTAGCGGCTAAACGGTAAGAGATACGGCCAAACGGACGAAATTTTCGTCCTATGGATCGCATCTCGCCGAGTTACCCCTAAGGACACTGTACAAAAAATTTTTTTTTAAAAATCTTTTTTTTTTTTGAAAATGTAAATCATTTTTTTACAGTGTCAATTTTTGAGGTAGAGTGCCCATTTTCGAACTCGACCGAGCTTTTTGGGTAAGGAAGCTACAGTAAAAATTTCAACTCGATATCTCAACTCGTTCTCGAGTTATCGTGCGAACAGACAGACACACAGACACACAGACAGACAGACAGACGGACAATGAACTTTTTTAGCACTCCAGTGGCGTAATAGGCTTCGCTTCGCTCAGCCAATCATGATATTTACTAGGTAGATGTACGCCAGACCACGTCTCGCGTAACAGGCTTCGCGATATTTCGCGAAACACTGTTACGCTGCGACGCGCCTGCGTACATCTACCTAAGCCTTTACAGCGCTGTCAGTATGAAAAAGGATGCCATAAAAAAACGCTTCGAGTAACGAAACAGTAAGCGCCATTAAATTTCACTCTTGCAGACGGTTCCGGCGATATGCTAGTCTCTGATAATCGAATATCTGAGAAATACACAACTCTACGCGTATATTAAGGACTTTTTGTCGAAATTTGACGCTGCAGCGGCTAAACGGTAAAAGATACGGCCAAACGGACGAAATTTCCGCCGACTAAAATTCCAGCCCACAGGGTCGCAACTTGTCGACATACCCCGAAAACGACACCCAACATGCATTTTTAGGACTTTTCCACCTTAAGTCACGCCGTAGCGGCTAAACGGTAAGAGATACGACCAAACGGACGAAATTTTCGCCCAGAGGGTCGCAACTCGCCGAGTTACCCCTTAGGACACTGTAAAAAAAATATTTATTTTAAAAATTAGTTTTTGCGAAAATGCAAATTAATTTTTAACGGTGTCAGCTTTTGAGCTAGAATGCCCATTTTCGAACTCGACCGAGCTTTTGCGGCAAGGAACCTTCAGTAAAAATTTCAGCTCGATTTCTCAACTTGTTCTCGAGTTATCGTGCGAACAGACACACACACAGACAGACACACACAGACAGACAGGAGCCAAACTTTTTCCGCACTCCAGTAGAAGTAATAGACTTCGCTATCGCTCCAGCCAATTAAACTCGAGGTTTCCCTAGGGTTGTGCTGCACTCCTGCCTGTTTTAAACCCTGAAACAAGACACAGAATAATGTTTCATTTTCATATTTTTGAGTTGCGGTGCAAGAATGAGTGAAGCCTGGTCATCTCATGAATAACCTCAGGTTTTCCTCGTGGTAGACATTCGGTTGTGTTCATCCGCAAAGGAGAAATTTTCTCACAGATTCTTCTGTGAGCCTGCATTCGGATAATTTCTTCTGGACCTACAAGAAAGGTGAAGAGGTAATCAAACCGTATGAAGAGGCATCATAAAGATACATGTTTTTAAATGAGCCAGTTGTACCAGAAACCTAACCAAGTGACCTTGGTGTACACATAACAGAATATTCAGTGTAAATTTGTTTCTTACTTTTCTGCTATCTTTCGGAGCTCTCCGTTTCCAGGTGACAGTGCCTGTAGAACGAGCTTTCCGTTTGCCTTTTTCTCGATTGATACGGAGCCCTATAAAGGTACCCGGAGCAATATGCGGAACTGTCCAAAAAACAATGGTGTCTTGGCACTCTGCAGGGGAGGAGGAAGTGGTGCAGTAGATGTCTTGTTCAATTGGGTTCGGTCTCCGTAGCAGGCTAGGTATTCAACAGAGTGACCACTTAGGCTGTTTTTTACAGTGCATGCCTGGCAGCTTCTTGTCCATTAAGTCAAGCGCTCTTAGCAGCTAAACAGCTTTTTTAATTTAGAACAATATTTTTTTTTTAAATTTATGAGATACTAAAGGCTGCAGCCCTGAGGTATTTGGGGGACGAGATACATCTGACCGCTCAGAGGGTCGCATTACTCGCCGAAATACCTCGAATTGACGACACCCAACGGCCGTATTTAGCATTTTTAGGACTTTTACTTCCTCTTAAGAGGTCACTGCAGTAGCAGGCATACCTGAGCGTTTCCATACAGTTACCCGCCGAGGTAAGTCGGAGAGAGGTAACTCTAAGACGCCTAGAGAGGTACCTCTTTAAACCGTAAGAGATACGGCCAAACGGACGAAATTTTCGCCCAAAGGGTCGCAACTTGCCGAGTTACCCCTAAGGACACTGTAAAAAAATATTTCTTTTTAAAATTATTTTTTTCGAAAGTGTAAATTAATTTTTAAAATTGTCAATTTTTTGAGCTAGAATGCCCATTTTCGGAACTCTGACCGAGCTTCTTTTGGGCAAAGGAAGCTACAGTAAATATTTACAGCTCGATATCTCAACTCAGTTCTCGGAGTTATCGTGCGGACAGACACACACAGACAGACACGCACCCTGAACCACAAACATTGAACTTTTTTAGCACTCCAGTGGCGTAATAGGCTTCGCTATCCGCTCCAGCCAATCAGGATGCAATAAATACTAGAGTAGATGTACGCCAGACCACGTCTCGCGTAACAGGCCTTCACTGATATCTCGCGAAACACTGTTACGCTGCGACGCGCCTGCGTACATCTACCTGGAAACCTACTGAATGCGCTGTCCAGTATAGGAAAGGATGCCATAAAAAAAACGCTTCGAGTAACGAAACAGTAAGCGCTATTAAATTTCACTCTTGCAGACGGTTCCGGCGATATGCTAGTCTCTGATAAGCGAAATATGAGAAATACACAACTCTACGCGTATATTACGGACTTTTTGTCAAAATTAGACGCTGCAGCGGCTAATCGGTAAAAGATACGGCCAAACGGACGAAAATTCCGCCCGTAGGGTCGCAATTCGTCGAAATACCCCGAAAACGACACCCAACATGCATTTTGAGGACTTTTCGCCCTAAAATCACGCTGTAGCGGGTAAACGGTGAGAGATACGGCCAAACGGACTAAATTTTCGCCCAGAGGGTCGCAACTCGTCGACATACCCCGGAAACGACACCCAACATGTATTCTGAGTACTTTATCGCCTTCAGGTCACGCTGTAGAGGCTAACCGGTAAGAGATACGGCCAAACGGACGAAATTTCCGCCCTATAGATTCCGCTAACTCGCCGAGTTACCCATTAGAACACTGTAAAAAAATATTTATTTTTAAAATTATTTTTGTGAAAATGTAAATTAATTTTTTTAACTGTGTCAATTTTGAGCTAGAATGCCCATTTCTCGAACTCTGACCGAGCTTTTGGGCAAGGAAGCTACAGTAAAAATTTCAACTCGATATCTCAACTCGTTCTCGAGTTATCGTGCGAACAGACAGACACACACACACACACAGACAGACACACACACACAAACATTGAACATTTTTAGCACTCAAGTGGCGTAATAGGCTTCGCTATCGCTCAGCCAATAACACCATAGAAATTTTCAGCTAGAATAAGATTTCAATATCATCTGCCTTCATTTCCAATCCTGATTGGAATTTTTTCTTATTGCTCAGCATCATCTTTTGTTGTTTTGATTTTATCAAATTTGCTTAAAGTGACGAATTTGAATGGATTTCACCAAACACCGAAGGTGTGTACACATAATATCAGAAAGTTTGTGTGGTGGGAGGCACTGTAAATATTTTCAGTTGGTGCATCACTTTAGCTCGGTGAAGAAGGCGGGACCCAAACAGCCGTCCCAAGCGGGCTACCGCGGTATCAATTGTTTAAGGTTTGTTTAGTAATGTTTTCCATTGTTTTGAATTTTGAGCTAAGCGTTCTCCTGTTATTAATGAAATAAATTTTGGAGTGGAAGTTGACCGGACCCAACAAGGTCCTAGGCAGCCGGGAACACTTGAAAAACCGTCGAATTCCCCATCCAACTTAATTATCCTTGTTTTAAATTGTTTTGTAGCTAACTTTTGCGTTTTCCTCAAAATGGACCATTTTGCCATTTTTTTTATCTTCCGGGTTCGTACATGTTCACATTCTGCAATAAAAATCTACTAAATGAACTACTGAAGCCTTTTTTGTGTCCATTCTCGGGTGTTTAACATTGTTTAGGTAGAATTTTTATGCACTCCCTTGACGGTTGTCAATACCTAGACGTTAGCTAATCCAGGGTTCAGCTAAATGCGTAGCAACACAATACATCGCAATGAAAGTTATGTCCCTGCTATCACGAGCTCAGCTTTGAATGTTTAGCTTTGTTTTAAATAATTCTTTTGAATGTTCCTTAATTTGAAAATTTAGGCAATAACTCTTCTTTTCCGGGTTCGTACATATTAAAATCCTCAAAAGCATATTTAGTAGAAAACCGTCTGGAGCGTTTGCTGGGTCTTATCTCGGTTGTTTAGCATTGTTTTAGTTCAATTTTGCATGCATTTCTCTTGCGTTAGTCAACACCACCATGTTAGGTAATGACAACACCAGATGGGTCCTGTCAACTGTTCAACACAAGCATTGTGATAGAGCCGACTAGGTGAATCTCCCTATTTTGTTAAAATAACTTGTTTTGCTTTGTTTTGCAGTAAACAGCATTGGGCTGGCTAACTATTCGTGCCAATGCAATTTTAAATATTCACGGGTCCGGGTGAATTCGCACCCCAACAAATTTTTGTGTTGTTGTTAAATTTTCTAAATTAAAGTCGCCTATTTTTGTTTGTTTTCAATTGTTTAGATATGACATATGCGATAACATTGAAACTAACGCTTTATATAATGACAATACCAGATGGGTCCTGTCAACTGTTCAACACAAGCATTGTGATAGAGCCGACTTGGTTAGTCTCCCTATTTTGTTAAAATAACTTGTTTTGCTTTGTTTTGCAGTAAACAGCATTGGGCTGGCTAACTATTCGTGCCAATACAATTTTAAATATTCACGGGTCCGGGTGAATTCTCACCCCAACAAATTTTTGCGTTGTTGTTTAATTTTCTAAATTAAAGTCGCCTATTTTTGTTTGTTTTTAATTGTTTAGATATGACATATGCGAGAACATTGAAACTAACGCTTTATATAATGACAACATCAGATGGGTCCTGTCAACTGTTCAACACAAGCATTGTGATAGAGCCGACTAGGTGAGTCTCCCTATTGTGTTGAAATAACTTGTTTTGCTTTGTTTTGCAGTAAACAGCATTGGGCTGGCTAACTATTCGTGCCAATGCAATTTTAAATATTCACGGGTCCGGGTGAATTCGCACCCCTTCAAATTTTTGCGTTGTTGTTTAATTTACTCATTTTCATTCGCCTATTTTTGTTTGTTTTCAATTGTTTTGGTATGACATTTGCGATAACATTAAAACTAACGCTTTATATAATGACAACACCAGATGGGTCCTGTCAACTGTTCAACACAAAGCATTGTGATAGAGCCGACTTGGTGAGTCTCTATTTTGTTAAAATAACTTGTTTTGCTTTGTTTTGCAGTAAACAGCATTGGGCTGGCTAACTATTCGTGCCAATACAATTTTAAATATTCACGGGTCCGGGTGAAATCGCACCTTTAGAAATTTCGGCGTTGTTGTTAAATTTTCTAATTTTAATCCGCCTATTTTCGTTTGTTTTCAATTGTTTTGGTATGACATATGCGATTACATTGAAACTAACGCTTTATATAATGACAACACCAGATGGGTCCTGTCAACTGTTCAACACAAGCATTGTGATAGAGCCGACTAGGTGAGTCTCCCTATTTTGTTAAAATAACTTGTTTTGCTTTGTTTTGCAGTAAACAGCATTGGGCTGGCTAACTATTCGTGCCAATACAATTTTAAATATTCACGGGTCTGGGTGAATTCGCACCCCTACAAATTTTTGCGTTGTTGTTTAATTTTCTTATTTTAATTCGCCTATTTTCGTTTGTTTTCAATTGTTTTGGTATGACATATGCGATAACATTGAAACTAACGCTTTATATAATGACAACACCAGATGGGTCCTGTCAACTGTTCAACACAAGCATTGTGATAGAGCCGACTTGGTGAGTCTCCCTATTTTGTTAAAATAACTTGTTTTGCTTTGTTTTGCAGTAAACAGCATTGGGCTGGCTAACTATTCGTGCCAATACAATTTTAAATATTCACGGGTCCGGGTGAATTCGCACCCCAACAAATTTTTGCGTTGTTGTTTAATTTTCTAAATTAAAGTCGCCTATTTTTGTTTGTTTTCAATTGTTTTGGTATGACATTTGCGATAACATTGAAACTAACGCTTTATATAATGACAACACCAGATGGGTCCTGTCAACTGTTCAACACAAGCATTGTGATAGAGCCGACTAGGTGAGTCTCCCTATTTTGTTGAAATAACTTGTTTTGCTTTGTTTTGCAGTAAACAGCATTGGGCTGGCTAACTATTCGTGCCAATACAATTTTAAATATTCACGGGTCCGGGTGAATTCGCACCCCTACAAATTTTTGCGTTGTTGTTAAATTTTCTCATTTTAATTCGCCTATTTTCGTTTGTTTTCAATTGTTTTGGTATGACATATGCGATAACATTGAAACTAACGCTTTATATAATGACAACACCAGATGGGTCCTGTCAACTGTTCAACACAAGCATTGTGATAGAGCCGACTAGGTGAGTCTCCCTATTTTGTTAAAATAACTTGTTTTGCTTTGTTTTGCAGTAAACAGCATTAGGCTGGCTAACTATTCGTGCCAATACAATTTTAAATATTCACGGGTCCGGGTGAATTCGCACCTCAAATTTTCGGCGTTGTTGTTTAATTTTCTTATTTAAATTCGCCTATTTTTGATTGTTTTCAATTGTTTAGATATGACGTATGCGATAACATTGAAACTAAGGTTTTAGTTAATGACACCACCAGATGGGTCCTGTCAACTGTTGAACACAAGCATTTTGATAGAGCTGACAAGGCGAGTCTCCCTATTTTGTTAAAATAACTTGTTTTGCTTTGTTTTGCAGTAAACAGCATTAGGCTGGCTAACTATTCGTGCCAATACAATTTTAAATATTCACGGGTCCGGGTGAATTCGCACCCCTACAAATTTTTGCGTTGTTGTTAAATTTTCTCATTTTAATTCGCCTATTTTCGTTTGTTTTCAATTGTTTTGGTATGACATATGCGATAACATTGAAACTAACGCTTTATATAATAACAACACCAGATGGGTCCCGTCAACTGTTGAATACAAGCATTGTGATAGAGCCGACTAGGTGAGTCTCCCTATTTTGTTAAAATAACTTGTTTTGCTTTGTTTTGCAGTAAACAGCATTGGGCTGGCTAACTATTCGTGCCAATACAATTTTAAATATTCACGGGTCCGGGTGAAATCGCACCTTAAGAAATTTCGGCGTTGTTGTTTAATTTTTTAATTTAACTTCGCCTATTTTCGTTTGTTTTCAATTGTTTTGGTATGACATATGCGATTACATTGAAACTAACGCTTTATATAATGACAACACCAGATGGGTCCTGTCAACTGTTTAACACAAGCATTGTGATAGAGCCGACTAGGTGAGTCCCTATTTTGTTAAGATAACTTGTTTTGCTTTGTTTTGCAGAAAACAGCATTGGGCTGGCTAACTTTTCGTGCCAATACAATTTTAAATATTCACGGGTCTGGGTGAAATCGCACCTTAAGAAATTTGGGCGTTGTTGTTAAATTTTCACATTTGAATTCGTTTTTTTTCGTTTGTTTTCAATTGTTTTGGTATGACATATGCGATAACATTGAAACTAACGCTTTATATAATAACAACACCAGATGGGTCCCGTCAACTGTTGAATACAAGCATTGTGATAGAGCCGACTTGGTGAGTCTCCCTATTTTGTTGAAATAACTTGTTTTGCTTTGTTTTGCAGTAAACAGCATTGGGCTGGCTAACTATTCGTGCCAATACAATTTTAAATATTCACGGGTCCGGGTAAAATCACACCTCAAGAAATTTCGGCGTTGTTGTTTAATTTTCTCATTTTAATTCGCCTGTTTTTGTTTGTTTTCAATTGTTTTGGTATGACATATGCGATAACATTGAAACTAACGCTTTATATAATGACAACACCAGATGGGTCCTGTCAACTGTTGAACACAAGCATTGTGATAGAGCCGACTAGGTGAGTCTCCCTATTTTGTTAAAATAACTTGTTTTGCTTTGTTTTGCAGTAAACAGCATTGGGCTGGCTAACTTTTCGTGCCAATACAATTTTAAATATTCACGGGTCTGGGTGAAATCGCACCTTAAGAAATTTGGGCGTTGTTGTTAAATTTTCACATTTGAATTCGCTTTTTTTCGTTTGTTTTCAATTGTTTTGGTATGACATATGCGATAACATTGAAACTAACGCTTTATATAATAACAACACCAGATGGGTCCCGTCAACTGTTGAATACAAGCATTGTGATAGAGCCGACTTGGTGAGTCTCCCTATTTTGTTGAAATAACTTGTTTTGCTTTGTTTTGCAGTAAACAGCATTAGGCTGGCTAACTATTCGTGCCAATGCAATTTTAAATATTCACGGGTCCGGGTTAATTCGCACCCCTTTAAATTTTTGCGTTGTTGTATAATTTACTCATTTTCATTTGCCTATTTTTGTTTGTTTTCAATTGTTTTGGTATGACATTTGCGATAACATTGAAACTAACGCTTTATATAATGACAACTCCAGATGGGTCCTGTCAACTGTTGAACACAAGCATTGTGATAGAGCCGACTAGGTGAGTCTCCCTATTTTGTTAAAATAACTTGTTTTGCTTTGTTTTGCAGTAAACAGCATTGGGCTGGCTAACTTTTCGTGCCAATACAATTTTAAATATTCACGGGTCCGGGTGAAATCGCACCTTTAAAAATTTCGGCGTTGTTGTTAAATTTTCTAATTTTAATCCGCCTATTTTCGTTTGTTTTCAATTGTTTTGGTATGACATATGCGATAACATTGAAACTAACGCTTTATATAATGACAACACCAGATGGGTCCCGTCAACTGTTGAACACAAGCATTGTGAGAAAGCCGACTTGGTGAATCTTCCTATTTTGTTAAAATAACTTGTTTTGCTTTGTTTTGCAGTAAAAAGCATTGGGCAAGCAAACTATTCGTGCCAATACAATTTTAAATATTCCCGGGTCTGGGTGAAATCGCACCTCAACCAATTTCGGCGTTGTTGTTTGATTTTTTTAATTTAACTTCGCCTATTTTCGTTTGTTTTCAATTGTTTTGGTATGACATATGCGATAACATTGAAACTAACGCTTTATATAATGACAACACCAGATGGGTCCTGTCAACTGTTCAACACAAGCATTGTGATAGAGCCGACTTGGTGAGTCTCTATTTTGTTAAAATAACTTGTTTTGCTTTGTTTTGCAGTAAACAGCATTAGGCTGGCTAACTATTCGTGCCAATACAATTTTAAATATTCACGGGTCCGGGTGAAATCGCACCTTAAGAAATTTCGGCGTTGTTGTTTAATTTTTGAATTTTAATTCGCCTATTTTTGTTTGTTTTCAATTGTTTTGGTATGACATATGCGATAACATTGAAACTAACGCTTTATATAATGACAACACCAGATGGGTCCTGTCAACTGTTCAACACAAGCATTGTGATAGAGCCGACTAGGTGAGTCTCCCTATTTTGTTAAAATAACTTGTTTTGCTTTGTTTTGCAGTAAACAGCATTGGGCTGGCTAACTTTTCGTGCCAATACAATTTTAAATATTCACGGGTCCGGGTGAATTCGCACCCCTACAAATTTTTGCGTTGTTGTTAAATTTTCTAAATTAAAGTCGCCTATTTTCGTTTGTTTTCAATTGTTTTGGTATGACATATGCGATAACATTGAAACTAACGCTTTATATAATGACAACACCAGATGGGTCCTGTCAACTGTTCAACACAAGCATTGTGATAGAGCCGACTAGGTGAGTCTCCCTATTTTGTTAAAATAACTTGTTTTGCTTTGTTTTGCAGTAAACAGCATTGGGCTGGCAAACTATTCGTGCCAATGCAATTTTAAATATTCACGGGTCCGGGTGAATTCTCACCCCAACAAATTTTTGCGTTGTTGTTTAATTTTCTAAATTAAAGTCGCCTATTTTTGTTTGTTTTCAATTGTTTAGATATGACATATGCGATAACATTGAAACTAACGCTTTATATAATGACAACACCAGATGGGTCCTGTCAACTGTTCAACACAAGCATTGTGATAGAGCCGACTTGGTGAGTCTCCCTATTTTGTTAAAATAACTTGTTTTGCTTTGTTTTGCAGTAAACAGCATTGGGCTGGCTAACTATTCGTGCCAATACAATTTTAAATATTCACGGGTCCGGGTGACTTCTCACCCTAACAAATTTTTGCGTTGTTGTTTAATTTTCTAAATTAAAGTCGCCTATTTTTGTTTGTTTTCAATTGTTTAGATATGACATATGCGATAACATTGAAACTAACGCTTTATATAATGACAACACCAGATGGGTCCTGTCAACTGTTGAACACAAGCATTGTGATAGAGCCGACTAGGTGAGTCTCCCTATTTTGTTAAAATAACTTGTTTTGCTTTGTTTTGCAGTAAACAGCATTGGGCTGGCTAACTATTCGTGCCAATACAATTTTAAATATTCACGGGTCCGGGTGAAATCGCACCTCAACCAATTTCGGCGTTGTTGTTTAATCTTCTCATTTTAATTCGCCTATTTTTGTTTGTTTTCAATTGTTTTGGTATGACATTTGCGATAACATTAAAACTAACGCTTTATATAATGACAACACCAGATGGGTCCTGTCAACTGTTCAACACAAGCATTGTGATAGAGCCGACTTGGTGAGTCTCCCTATTTTGTTAAAATAACTTGTTTTGCTTTGTTTTGCAGTAAACAGCATTAGGCTGGCTAACTATTCGTGCCAATACAATTTTAAATATTCACGGGTCCGGGTGAAATCGCACCTTAAGAAATTTCGGCGTTGTTGTTTAATTATTTACTTTACATTAGCCTATTTTCGTTTGTTTTCAATTGTTTTGGTATGACATATGCGATTACATTGAAACTAACGCTTTATATAATGACAACACCAGATGGGTCCTGTCAACTGTTCAACACAAGCATTGAGATAGAGCCGACTAGGTGAGTCTCCCTACTTTGTTAAAATAACTTGTTTTGCTTTGTTTTGCAGTAAACAGCATTGGGCTGGCTAACTATTCGTGCCAATACAATTTTAAATATTCACGGGTCCGGGTGAAATCGCACCCTAAGAAATTTCGGCGTTGTTGTTTAATTTTCTCATTTTAATACGCCTATTTTTGTTTGTTTTCAATTGTTTTGGTATGACATATGCGATAACATTGAAACTAACGCTTTATATAATAACAACACCAGATGGGTCCCGTCAACTGTTGAATACAAGCATTGTGATAGAGCCGACTTGGTGAGTCTCCCTATTTTGTTGAAATAACTTGTTTTGCTTTGTTTTGCAGTAAACAGCATTGGGCTGGCTAACTATTCGTGCCAATACAATTTTAAATATTCACGGGTCCGGGTGAAATCGCACCTTAAGAAATTTGGGCGTTGTTGTTAAATTTTCACATTTGAATTCTCTTTTTTTTTTGTTTGTTTTCAATTGTTTTGGTATGACATATGCGATAACATTGAAACTAACGCTTCATATTATAACAACACCAGATGGGTCCCGTCAACTGTTGAATACAAGCATTGTGATAGAGCCGACTAGGTGAGTCCCTATTTTGTTAAGATAACTTGTTTTGCTTTGTTTTGCAGAAAACAGCATTGGGCTGGCTAACTTTTCGTGCCAATACAATTTTAAATATTCACGGGTCTGGGTGAAATCGCACCTTAAGAAATTTGGGCGTTGTTGTTAAATTTTCACATTTGAATTCGCTTTTTTTCGTTTGTTTTCAATTGTTTTGGTATGACATATGCGATAACATTGAAACTAACGCTTTATATAATAACAACACCAGATGGGTCCTGTCAACTGTTCAACACAAGCATTGTGATAGAGCCGACTAGGTGAGTCTCCCTATTTTGTTGAAATAACTTGTTTTGCTTTGTTTTGCAGTAAACAGCATTGGGCTGGCAAACTATTCGTGCCAATGCAATTTTAAATATTCACGGGTGCGGGTGAAATCTCACCTCAACCAATTTCGGCGTTGTTGTTTAATTTACTCATTTTCATTTGCCTATTTTTGTTTGTTTTCAATTGTTTTGGTATGACATTTGCGATAACATTAAAACTAACGCTTTATATAATGACAACTCCAGATGGGTCCTGTCAACTGTTCAACACAAAGCATTGTGATAGAGCCGACTTGGTGAGTCTCCCTATTTTGTTAAAATAACTTGTTTTGCTTTGTTTTGCAGTAAACAGCATTGGGCTGGCTAACTATTCGTGCCAATACAATTTTAAATATTCACAGGTCTGGGTGAATTCGCACCCCTACAAATTTTTGCGTTGTTGTTTAATTTACTTATTTTAATTCGCCTATTTTTGTTTGTTTTCAATTGTTTTGGTATGACATATGCGATAACATTGAAACTAACGCTTTATATAATGACAACACCAGATGGGTCCTGTCAACTGTTCAACACAAGCATTGTGATAGAGCCGACTAGGTGAGTCCCTATTTTGTTAAGATAACTTGTTTTGCTTTCTTTTGCAGTAAACAGCATTGGGCTGGCTAACTATTCGTGCCAATACAATTTTAAATATTCACAGGTCTGGGTGAATTCGCACCCCTACAAATTTTTGCGTTGTTGTTTAATTTACTTATTTTAATTCGCCTATTTTTGTTTGTTTTCAATTGTTTTGGTATGACATTTGCGATAACATTAAAACTAACGCTTTATATAATGACAACTCCAGATGGGTCCTGTCAACTGTTGAACACAAGCATTGTGATAGAGCCGACTTGGTGAGTCTCCCTATTTTGTTAAAATAACTTGTTTTGCTTTGTTTTGCAGTAAACAGCATTGGGCTGGCTAACTATTCGTGCCAATACAATTTTAAATATTCACGGGTCCGGGTGAATTCGCACCCCTACAAATTTTTGCGTTGTTGTTTAATTTTCTCATTTTAATTCGCCTATTTTTGTTTGTTTTCAATTGTTTTGGTATGACATATGCGATAACATTGAAACTAACGCTTTATATAATGACAACACCAGATGGGTCCTGTCAACTGTTCAACACAAGCATTGTGATAGAGCCGACGTGGTGAGTCTCCTTATTTTGTTGAAATAACTTGTTTTGCTTTGTTTTGCAGTAAACAGCATTGGGCTGGCTAACTATTCGTGCCAATACAATTTTAAATATTCACGGGTCCGGGTGAATTCGCACCCTACAAATTTTTGCGTTGTTGTTAAATTTTCTTAATTAAAGTCGCCTATTTTCGTTTGTTTTCAATTGTTTTGGTATGACATATGCGCTAACATTGAAACTAACGCTTTATGTAATAACAACACCAGATGGGTCCCGTCAACTGTCGAATACAAGCATTGTGATAGAGCCGACTTGGTGAGTCTCCCTATTTTGTTGAAATAACTTGTTTTGCTTTGTTTTGCAGTAAACAGCATTGGGCTGGCTAACTATTCGTGCCAATACAATTTTAAATATTCACGGGTCCTGGGTGAATTCGCACCCCAAGAAATTTTTGCGTTGTTGTTTTAATTTACTCATTTAAAGTCGCCTATTTTTGTTTGTTTTCAATTGTTTTGGTATGACATTTGCGATAACATTAAAACGAACGCTTTATATAATGTTAACACCAGATGGGTCCTGTCAACTGTTCAACACAAGCATTGTGATAGAGCCGACTTGGTGAGTCTTCCTATTTTGTTAAAATAACTTGTTTTGCTTTGTTTTGCAGTAAACAGCATTGGGCTGGCTAACTATTCGTGCCAATACAATTTTAAATATTCACGGGTCTGGGTGAATTCGCACCCCAACAAATTTTTGTGTTGTTGTTTAATTTTTTAATTTTACTTCGCCTATTTTCGTTTGTTTTCAATTGTTTTGGTATGACATATGCGATTACATTGAAACTAACGCTTTATATAATGACAACACCAGATGGGTCCTGTCAACTGTTTAACACAAGCATTGTGATAGAGCCGACTAGGTGAGTCCCTATTTTGTTAAGATAACTTGTTTTGCTTTGTTTTGCAGAAAACAGCATTGGGCTGGCTAACTTTTCGTGCCAATACAATTTTAAATATTCACGGGTCTGGGTGAAATCGCACCTTAAGAAATTTGGGCGTTGTTGTTAAATTTTCACATTTGAATTCTCTTTTTTTTTTTTTTGTTTTCAATTGTTTTGGTATGACACATGCGATAACATTGAAACTAACGCTTTATATAATAACAACACCAGATGGGTCC